>JAPYMA010001886.1:0-19302 GCA_035041965.1 Anisakis pegreffii
ACGTGAAATCTCCTGGATCAATCCTTTCCGTCTGGCAGATATTTCAGTTAACATCAGTTTACGGAACATAAGAGATAAACCACTTCATTATCTCATCAATGCTAACAGTAGTGTTTCAGGGTAATTCGAGTCGTCTCATTGCTAAATGAAGAATGCTCGTCACTTATATTCACATTAATTGAGATTGTTCTCTTTCAAATCTGCGATATTTCATGCTGCTAATATAAAATTTGATGCAATGTTTTATAAGTTTCAGCAATAAAATTTACTCGACATGAGACGCGATCATTGACTAACTAATTTAACATTTTTTTTAGTTCACATTTTGTGTGGAGGCATTTAAAGTGATCACTTCTTAATTGATTAGTATCATAACTTAAAATACATGTAAAATGCATAAAAATGCATTTTACATACCATCAGTGTGACTGTTCCGTGCGTTTCGTGTATGTTGATGGCAAGACATCACATTGCACATTGAATAATGATAAATTAAATGAAAACTTCTGAATAAAATGACCTTTTTTGTAAACAATGAGCTATGTGTTCAGTTGATTATCTTTAGTTGATTATCGATATAACATACAATGTACGAATGTAACATAGGACTGTTTCGCTTTTTTCTCAAATGCATCTCATGTTCTTATCAGTCACGGAGGGCGAGTACACGTTATCAGAGAATGATATTGATTGCTAGTATGGTGCATTCGTACCACAAGGCAGTGCTGCTATTATGAATGGGAACTTTCTAATTATTTCGATTTCGGAAGTACAAACGAAATCCGTTTTATGGCTTTCGAATCCTCGGGATGTGTCGAATGATTTCCTTTTCAAATCGAAATTTCACATTGAAGGTAAAATCTTGGGAACATTCGCGAAAATCAGCCATATAAATCAAAATTTCGAATTCAGAACGTGAAATACTTTCCAAAACTCTTGTCACTATCGTCAACATTTTCAAACGACGGTCGCCATCATCATCGACAGTGATAACTGCGGTCGGGGAAAAACAATGTTCGCACGAGACCTCGGTGATATCGGAGATCGGTGTCAGAAAAGCGACACCGATCTCGGGTTTCGTTGTGTCAGTATTCACATCTCACGTCATTTTAAGTGAAATTCACGGTACATTCATCATGATTGGAGCATGAATCATACCCGTTTTGTATTTCTTGTTGAATTTGTTCAGCTTTAATGAATGATTGGTTTAATAAATTCGAACCGTTTTAAGGCAGCGAAACAAACAAAAAGGCGCTGGTAACAAGTTGAAAAGTTAATTATCATATATTGCTCAGAAAAAGCCCGCTCCGCTGATTAGTAAGCAGTGATATCACGAGCCAGCATTGATTTTTGAAATCACGAGTGACGAGATTAACTTGAACTACACTGTGTTCTTTCCTCCTCCGCCCTCGCGACTGAATCCAAGGTAGATTCATTTTGGAAAACATACGATGTTTTTGGCAAAATTCCGGTCTCATTCCCACATAGAACAGTTGACAGCTGGAGTTGTCTGCCTCTCGGCATGATTGATACGTCGATATGAAATTCATTTCCCTTGCGTCTCACGGAAATTCCCATTTATGAATTCACATTCACCTTCAGCATCAGATGAACTCAGTAATATTAGCACACGTTTGTGGAGTTCAAATAATTTCTGCTTTAATTTAACATTTTTCTTTGATAATTATTGTTCTAGTGTTTGATGAAACTTTATCGTTTTACTGCATAATATTACATCCGTATACAGTGAGTTCATTGTAAGTGCAGAATATTTGGTGGAAGCGCAATGCTGCTGCTCTTGTTTGTTCTAATACTTCGGAACTGTTGAATGAACAAAGAAAAAGCATTGAGACATCATCAAACGCACAGACACCTGATGCAATCTTATCATCTGATTCCACTTGCGTCATATACGCTTCCACAGCGAAGCATTTTTTGTTTGAGCTTCTCGATTATTCAATATTTCCAGTTTGAATTACCATTGCTGTACCAGAAAAAGAATGTTCAGTTTCCTTCACGTTAAAAAAATTGCCGGTGCTGAAGCAAGCAAAAATTCACTGATAACGTCTTGATCATTTGATCACTCAGTGGTACTCTGGTCCGCCTCTATAAAACTTATAAAGTATTGAGACGTGAACGATTAAGAAAATGGTCAGAAAAGTTCTAAATAAGTATTGAGTGATCACAAATTTCATCTACACATAGCCTACATCGTCTTCTGGCACTAGTCATTTTACGAATGCTTTCACAGCGAATCATCGTATCTCTTTTTGAATTTTATCATTGTTTTCTCGTTTCGAGCTTTATTAGGGTCACGCAAAGGTTGAATGAAAAAGCATGCATTCGCGTCATGATGACATGATGCTGCAAACTCATCAATATGAACGCATTTAATGGTCTTATCGATTGCTTTGGAAATGTCCGTTATAGGCGAATGTTTGTTATCAGAGAATGGTACTGACTGGCAGCAATATGCATTCTTGCCACCAGGCAATGATGCTGCTTAATTTCCAATAATTTCAATCTCGAAAGTTCAATTCGTTCTATAGTTTTTGAATGCTCGTGAAGAGTCAATACATTTGGTGCTTAAAATTAAAATTTCACTTTGACGGCAAAATAACGAGAAAATTCGTGAAATTGAGGCTAAAAAATCCAAATTTCGAATTCAAAACGGGAAATACCATTGAAAAATTTTAACACTGTCGTCATCGTTTCAAGCGGTAGTCACCATGATCATCATTACATGTTTTCATCTTGACTATATGACGGTGTTTGCATTCGCAGTGAATACTCCACCTGCATTGAATTTGATCTGTTGAATTATTGAGTATTTCTGCCAGAATACGATTCAGCTTCCGACGCAGGAAATGCTTACCCAGATGTTGCTACTTCTTCTCACTATTATTTTTCCCATGATGTCCGCATTCAACTCGATCCCATCTCTACTGCTATGAACAACAGTTGCTATCTCTAGATTGAGCTTCAGATCAGTGAAATAACGAAATATGTATGACACTCCATACATCAGATTTTCGATTCATTCGCTTGCTACGGTGAAGTTACGCTTCGCTGTGAATTTCGACTTCGAACTGAAAAACGTTCAACATTTCGAATTTCCAGACAAAATTCGGTACTCGTGATCGCCACACATCGAATGGCGGGTAAATTCACGGCTTGGCTCTCATTTTGGATGCATTAAAAATACGGCGGATGAATGGCAGGCGTTGAAGGGACGATGCTGATCTGTCTAATAAGGATAAATTTATGGGATTAATCAGCAAATCGATTCAGACGTTTAGACGACAGCAGAGATTATCGTGCAGTACCACTCTCATCGCATGCTATACGATGAATTTGCAGAAATAATCTTGCGAAAGATCAAATGTCATTTTGTTGAATGTTTCTTACGACACATGTGTTACATAGATGCAAATTTTAGAGATTGGTTTCAGTCCTCCGAATCATAGTTGTAGCGAAACTGCAAGCAAAATGGCACGAATATTGAGTGAAAAGTGCAACATTTTCGAATTTCGCGTTCGAATACAGGAAGACGATTACTTGGTCGCTCACTAAACTATTTGAGTGTTTTTGAGGGCACTGACGAAGTTATGGTCGAGAGCAACGGATACATCCGAGCGGGTTACATTGGAGGTTGGGCTCGACGTCGTGAAGGTGGTCACATTCAGTTTGAAATTTAAGCAGTTGCTTCGACTTGATTCTAGCAGTCCACTTCTCACACTATATTTCTGTTGTGTAATGATCGAATTAGCATACGTGATCAAATTAGCGTACGTGATCTGCTGATTTGTTTATGAGTTGTCTTCTTATTGTTAGAAATTTACTCATAATAACCCTATATAAGGGCGAGATTTCATTGTCTTAGTGTGTCTTGTCTTGATCCGGAATAAAGTATAGTTTCGTCGTCCGTCAGTCATCAACTTACTCCTCGACAACACAACGATTTCGTTTCGCCATAAGTCAAATGTACAAACTCATAAACAAATATCGCTTGGATGCGTCACTATAATCACTATTGTCACAATACTTCACTTATAAGAAATATTAGAGCGTGTGGAATATATCATATGATTTGGTTCAGCAGGGTAGAAGCGTGGTCTGGAATGTCTTCTCACTAGAATTATTTTTCGAGTGTTTGTGGGCATAGAGCCCTTCTAAAATTAGCGTACTTGTGTATGTTCTAGGAAATTTCCAGCAGGTGAGCTAAATTCTGATTTTGGAACTTGACAGTTGATGCAGCGAAATTCTTCATCTGCTGGCACTTCATATAGCCATCTCACAACTCCCGAATGGTTCTGGTTCCACTTGCCATGAACTGTTTGGAGGGAACAGCATATGATCTCATGTGGAATTATGCTTCGTTTTATAATTTCATCGCATTAGTTACAAGCAGATCTTATTATTGCTTGTCAGACAAAGCCCAAAAATTTATGGATGACTCTATAAATGTGCTACGGAAATGTGCTCGATTCCAGGATAGCCTGATAAATTTAACGTAATTCAAGGTCGCGCCAAGTTCACACCAGATAGCTACGAACCCGGTCTGTGCACACATATAATATTCGCATTTGGCGTGTTCGGAGACGACTACAAAGTGAAGTTCGAAATTCTATTCTTCAGTTTCGCCTTACTCGACTTCAGTCGAGAACATTTAATTGTTCAGTGAATCTCCGAAAGACTGAGTGATTCATACCAACGATTGTGCATCGCTATTAAATATATTCGAATAACATGGAGGGACTGGTAAATGGGGATAATGAAGAAGCAATTTATTTTAAGGGCACATCATCCGGACGACACGGAACCAGGAAGTGGAGGTTATGCGCTCGTAAACAGTTTAAAGTCAAGGGATTCGAAACTTAAAACAATTCTTTCGATTGGTGGAAAAGTGTTTGGTACAGAACGATTCAAGGTTTTTCCCTCTCTCGTTGCGTGCTACTGAAAATATGACCTACGTCCCCATCTGAATGAGTTGCAGCAGTAAAAATAAATTACATAGCAATAGTCTAAATGAAATCCATTCCGTTTGTCATCATATTCGGTTACATCGGTGACATTCATATTAAGCTTAATCAGCAAACTTTCAAGGACATGTCAAGTTCGGAAGGCAGAAGAGCTACCTTCATCAATTCCGCGATTGAATTCGTCCGTCGTTATGGTTTCGACGGAATCGATATCGACTGGTACCTTCCCGAGGGTCAAGTGGATAAGGATAACTTTTCGGCTTTACTCAGAGTAGATTTCATCGCACAGTTCAAACGACTTTATGCTAGTACTAATCAACCATATTTGCCCAAAAGCTACAGCAACAACTCGTGCAACCGAATAAGTTCACATCAGCACCGTCTCCTAATGAGAATCATTTGAAAATTGATGCGACTGATGTGTGTTTTTGCTAGCCGATAAAACAGTGATCTTGAAATTTGGACAACGATTTTTCTACTTAGGAACTGCGAGCTGCGATTGAGCAAGAGGCATCCAGAACAGGTCACAAACGATTGATTCTAACTGCTGATGTAGCACCTGAAAAGCGGCGAATTGAAAACGGATACGATGTCCATAAAATTGAAGAGTGAACATTCCAGTTATTCTTCGACTATTCAAATTCGTTTCTGCCATGCTCATTGTTTACCAGGAATTTTCACACCTTTTTGAATGATGAATTTCTTATCGAGGAAATATCGATCATTAACAATTTACTCACACATAATTCTGTAAAGTGCGAATGGTTTCAACGGGACATTATTCTCAGCTTTTCTTCCGATCGTTACGGCCATCTGCATCAGGTAGACAGCATTTCCTTTCTACAGGTATTTGGATTTTGTGATGGTGATGTCGTACGATTTTCACGGTCCATGGGAACAAAGAACCGGTTTCAACAGTCCGCTGTACTCCCAAGACGGATTGAGCGTTGTAATATAATTTTGAGCCTGCTTTTTTCCGATACTAAATGTTTAAGGATTTCCATGAATGAGCAACGAGAAATAATCATTCAATTCAGCATGACGCAGCTACATCCTGGGAATCTCAGGGCATGCGCAACTGCAAGATTGTCATCGGTATACCATTGTACGGTCGCGGATGGACTCTCTCGAATTCATCGAACACGGATGTGGGCGCTGCGGGCACTCCATCCAGACCGACACGATACATCTGCGAAAGCGGTGTCGCTTCTTACTACGAGGTATGCATGAACATTTAAGTGACTAAATATTTCAGCAGAAAACTTTACCAATTTCAATGAAACATTGCAATCGGAAGAGATTCGGAAGAGTTTCATTGATTATTGAAATGCGAGGAAACCGATGAAAACCTACTGAACAACCACGAGACTGCACAGATACGTGAGATGTTAGCCAGTGGAGCACAGAATCGTTGGAATGATGAACAGCAAGTGCCATATTTGGTGCAGGACGATCAATGGTTCAGTTATGACGATGAGAAATCAGTCACCAAGAAGGTCAGCTCGAATATCCATGTCGTATGCAACAGTATGCAGCAGCCTTTTGAAGACGTCTCTAACTACATTCCTTGATGACTCCACGAAAAAACAGCAACGGTCTATTTCACAATTTCTCCTCATCCCTTCAGATGCAATACATCAAAAAGCGTGGTTACGGTGGTGCGTTTGTTTGGACTCTTGATTTTGACGACTTCAACGGGCAGTCGTCCGATGGCAGGCGCTTCCCGATCATGTCAACAATTGTCAAAGAACTCAGAGGTAGCGTTTTTCTCGTAATATAACTTCTATTGTCGATGAACATGGAGAGAATAACATGATGCTCAGCTATCAATAAATTAAACAGGCTAATTTTTGTGGGATGAAGCTGCTGTCCGCAAGATCAGCTTAAAATCCGTTGTCGAAATCTCTTGAATCCATGTTTTCTGTCTGCGGCGTATTTCAGTCAGTATCGTTTAAGGAACATAAAAGTTAAACCACTTTATCTTCTCATCAATGCTAACAGCAATGTTTCAGGGTAACCGAGTTGGCTCATTCCTAACTGGAACAATGCTCGTCACCGATGTTCACATAAAATCGGACTGTTCAGTTTCAAATATTTTTAAGCTGCAATTTAAAATTTTCATTAATCTTTAAACAGCTTCTCTGCTTTGAAGATTACTGGATGTGAGTTGGGATTGGTGATTGATAGGATCAACTTTGACCTTGCTACTGCTCTCTGTTAACTGTTCGCATTCAATAAATATTGATGTTGTTGACGACTTTTAACGATAATTTTTACAAATTATGCAAATGAATTATCCGCGAAAGTTGATATCCAGTGTTGACAAGTATTCAAATCCACAGTGTGCTGAAGTTCCGTTGATAAGTACCAAGAAAAATAGAAAGAACATCCGTAATTTTTAAAGCAGGCAGACAGTCGAGTTGAAAATGTGTTCGCTGAAAGGAGAAGTTAATACCGTGGAAAATTTGGAGTCATGAATTCACCGACAGTATTTTTGAAGTCATAACATCGCCGTTTAGTCGAACTGACATGCTAGGATTGCCGAGACACTGATTTCTTGGTGACAACTTTTTGTGAAATTCACAATTCATTGACGATTCACGACTCATTCGATGCTAAATGGCGACTCATTCATCCAACATAAATTTATGAGCCATATTCAGATAGCGATGATAGTTCATGGAAATGATCATTCGTTTCGTGGGATTACTGCTCTGATATTTCAGGTGCGATATTGTGATGGCACTGGCATCTCATCAATATGTCAGTCGTATCGGATATTCGAATCGTGTCAGTCCATCCCAAATCTCGGCTACATTTGCTGTTGTTCAGGCCAATTGTGTAATTCAGCCAACAGATTAATATCCTCATCATTACCGTTACCGTTGATCGCTTCATTCTTCATCATTTTACTCTATCGATTTCATGCTTGATTGAAACCCACATCGAATCAGAATATATTAAATGTATGTATAATTCTTTAAGTGTAAATTATATTTAACGAAGAGAACCTCTGACCGTATTCAATCGCTTAATTCGTTCATCTCTTATGCATTAAGAGTTTTCTTGCTAGCATCAAATGTTATACTTTTTTGAGAAGTCGTTTATTTCGATGGAAACATTTCAGAGGACGTTTTGAAATTATGTGACGATGCAAAATAATTTGTTTTAAATGTCAACATCAATCGAATTAGTTTACCAAAACACACGTTATCAGCAGTCATAAACCGCAATCATGCATATATCACTGAGATCTCATCATTCTGATATACTCTTTCAATTTTTCTTCAACCTTCATCTATGTTATCCATTGATGACACCTCATTTATGCATTATTGTTCTCCATGATATCGACGGTATGGGTTATAATCAATATAATGAATCATAAAGAGCCATCAGATGTTGAAATAATCTTCTTCACATACCCATCAAACATCACATTCTTCTATAGACGTTCGTAGGCTCAGAAATACTGTCTGTCATCGTTCTACCGAATTGGTTCTTCAGTCACGAAGCAGATGCTACAATTGTTTAATAGTTTCTTTCTATTTGATGAAGTCTGGAATACTGGAACATGTAGATTGTGAACGAATGAGGAATACTTTTAAAATTCGTTGATTACTCATTTGTTCTTGCATTGCAAAACTTCAAATCTGCGCTATTGCGTTCTGCTTTCAAGTTGTTCACGTCAGGCATTCTCCCATTTGAACAGCTTATTCTTGATAGCAATTTCTCATACTGCTCAGATGCATTCTGTGAGGAGAGAACATTCCTCGATAATAGTGGGGAACAGATCCATGTTGCTATAGATTCTTCGGATGCTGCATAACCGATCAGAAAGTTGTTTCGAAGTCAGTCTTTCTTATCGCTTCCTCCACGTGCCACTTCAGTTCACTCACGTATTGCTATTGCTGCTCATTTAGTTGTATTTGTGTTATTGTTGACTGTTTCTTCACCACACGTAAATATGCCTCTGAACGCATTCAAACATCACAGCGACCATATTTTCTTATCACAACGACCCTATCTCTTTAACATGTTTTATTACTTCTTTTCTGCACTACACCTATCGTTTATTGGTGATGTCTACTCCATTTGTCAGTCTATTGAACAATAATCCTGACTGGCAATATTAATCCTGACTGCTGGCAACACGAAAGAATAATACCTCTTACTATCAAACGATTGACAACATGATAAAACAGCCATTGTTTAGTCTCACAATCAAGTTTGTGACAAGATCTGCAGGAATTGATGTGCGATCTTTAGTTTGTGTTGCATATCTGCTGAAATGTGATGGAAGCAGTGAATATTTATTCGAAAAGATATCTCGGAATACTCTGATCTAGTACAACCGATTAAAAAGGTGTTTGTCTTATCGCTTCCTCTAAGCGGAACATAAATCCAATTACACACTGTTGTTGCTGCTTAATCCTTTGTATTTGCGTTATCGTCGAGTGTTTCATCACCACATGTAAACATGCCTTCGAATGCATAGCAGTTACCTGGAAATTCGGTTTGTTAACACTCACCAATGAACTGTTATTAATAATTTATCACTCACTTCGTATTTTTCAGTAACATCTTCAAATGTTACGCAGTGCATTTGTCCACCGTTCTATAACCCTTCGCTCGCTAAATGAGTACCTTTACAAGACATGTATTCGTAACTCTTGTATTATCCAACTGATAACTCACTTGTCCAACGTGCCTGTTTCCAGTTGCCTCCGGAACGCGGAGCAATTGCCGTATTCCTGTTGAGTTGCACTGTTCAGAAAGTTGTCGTTATCAGAGACGTTAGAAGTGCACTGTTCCATACGTTCACCACCAGCGACAAAAGTGGCTGCAGAAATAGACTGTTTAACAATCGTTCACCATTTCATCATTGTCAACAATCGTTTTTCATCGTTTCTCATTTTATTCATTATCGAATCTTCTGCTTACTATTGTGCGTCATATGATGTGATCAAATTTGATATTGATAGCTGTCGTGTTGCATTCGAGTCAAGCATTTGATGGGTACGATTGTGCTTTCAAATGCTTGTCTTTCTGCTTTCTCCTCAATCGCACTTTTGATGAAAATGGAAGCTGATCCTCCATGAAATAATTCTAGAAAGCGGAGCCATTCTTCATAAATTGATTATAAACTTGCGTGAATCAGATCGGCCAATGATTTTAGTCGTTCGTGCCATTGCAAATGCGAGGAGCTACGGAATAGTGAACTGGAAGATAATTCCAGATCGGAGGGACCAAGAAAAACTCGCATACAAATAGAGCCGGTTGGGCCTGCTATTCCCCTGCTTCCCGGAGATTCACAGGCGGTGAAAATCGGTAAATTGTTACCGTTCCTAACCCTGATTTTTTGTGCGTATGGAAGAGCCCAATTCTATTCCATCTATTTCATTTAGTAAGTAAAACGACATTAGGCAGATGATGTCTCATTCTCCGTAAAATGAGTGCAAATTCATATGGTTTCAAACAACCATGTCATTGCAGGGATAAAGTACCGGATAAGAGTACTGCATAAGGTACTGCATAAGAGCGAAGTGGAAGACGAATCTGAAACGAAGGGAACAACCGAAGAACGTTCGCCGATGCGGCCTCGGATTGATCACTCTGCAGATCCTCCGCCTGACAAAATTTTATTACCGTCGGACGAAGAAAAGTGAGTTGGATTAAATATACCGTTTTCAGTCCTACAAGACTTTTTCAATGATGACTGAATAAATCAAGTATCGTCCGTCGAGTCTGAGCCAACACAGCACGCCTTTCCACCAGCTAATTCACCAAGTTTTTTCCATCTCGTGACTGGGCATTTGGCTTATGGAGTTTCAGCCTATGGATGTTTGGCTCAGTGGAGGTTTAGCCGGTTGGAAATTTAGCCCATTGAACATTTGCCCTAATAGACGTTCGAACAAGTTTTTTGTGGAGGTTATGTAGGCATCAGAGTTTTTTGGAGGCCTCTGAGAGCTCCCAAGAATATCAATCAAGTCGACCGCATTTTCGGAGTCTTCGACTGCAAATTTCTCCTTCGACTACCCCGTCCTCAGTTTTTCCTGAAATGTCAGGGATCACTGTTCTTCGAAGTTTTTTTGAGGGCCTTCCTCCAAGATTCCAGAAAAATTGATAAAATCGGATTAGAGCGGCAAAAACGAGAACTTCAAGCTTCTGTGAAGCTCAGAAACGTGAGAGAGTTCCTTCGATGGTGTTCACAAATGAACCAATTCATATCATAATGCTCAAACAATTGAAAACCGGGGATTTTGTGGAAAATCTGAACTTTAGGGATGTACTTTTCAAAAGCGCTTAATTGAGTGGACGCGAGAATCCCTGAAAAGGATTCGAGATACTCGGAGAACTAGCGAATGATTAGGGCTGATACTCCTGAGTGTGATCTCAGAGTCCTCCAGCTCAATTCCAGTCGTTCCATTACCTCCATATGCGTCAAGCAAAACGTCCATAAGCCAAACGTCCTTAGTTCAAATGACCTGGCTTCATCATATCTATATTACTGTTCAATGATAAGCTGACCACATTTCAGAGACAAGGATTTATACCATCTTGTGAGGTCAGTGGCTAGACAGTTTCTTGGCAGACCATGGCATAGGTGTTCAGATCACAATAGGTGAGTGTTGGGTTCATTAGGTTTGTGTTCTCCTGATCTCAATTACAGCAGTACTGTCATTGCGTTTACGGACACACATCACTGTGACGATGTAGCGTGTTGATAGAATGGATGATATACTGTCTTAAGCAAAAATAACCTTTTGTTCTAGGAAAGAAAGAGTGCTGAAAATTAGTATTGAGTCATTTTGGTGAGTCAAAATTAATATTGAAATTGAGTTGAGTCGAAATTAGTATTGAGTCCGTGTCGACGGACTCAAACCAGAACTGAGGAATGATCATTTTGGTCCAATGCCTCGGAGCGCCGTAACCTCGGAATGGAGGTAGCGGACACGAGGAATGAGTGCATCATTGTGATCAGGAACTCCATGATTCCACTCCTTCGTGCCATTGTAGGTGCGAAGAGCTTCAGAACAACAGAATGAAAAACAATTCCGAAAGGAGCAGATCAAACGAAGTTAGGATACCAATGGAGTTGGATGAGAAACAACATCTTGCAGATGAGTCTGCTACTCTTCTGCTTGATAAAGGCTTACCGGCGTCAGCAGTCGCGGTGAAAATTGGGTAAATCATCACCGTTCTTAACGTTGATTTTTTGTGCTTATAGAAGAGTACAATTTCATTCTTTCTATTTCATTTAGTTAATAAATTGATATTAGGCAGATGTTTCATTCTCCGTAAGATGAGTGAGAATTTACGTGAGACTGGGGATTTTGAACAACCATGGAACAAACAAACAACAGGAGAATACGATTTGATATAAACCTGTTGCGATTGCCCGACATTTCCATTACCTGACAATAGCAGACATGAATCCTCGGCTTACACCGATAGAAGATTTTATTCGATGCATTTGACAGTAATCCGATTTCACTGATCAGTAGTAGATATGCAATCATCGTTTTTACGGATCGAGCCGCTTTTCCAACATTGTGTTGGAAGCTGGCAATCGACTGCAATCCTCGATAAACCTTCTAAGCTCAGGAAGTTCTGGTAATATTTTTTTTGTCAGCGATTTCCTTGAGTCATTTTCAGTTTATTCGGCCGCATACGTCAGAGGCTCGATCGTCAGATGTTCAGCCGCATAGATCAGATGTGCGATTGTCAAATGTTCAACCGCATACGTCAGTACCTTGTGGTAAGATGTTCGATCCGGCACATTTTCAGCTCATCTCTCAGATTCAGTCGATTCTCGGAAAATACATCCTCCACTTTCCACAATCATTGCAAGAGGGTTTCATAAGCCGTCTGATCCAAAGCGTGCAATCATCTCGAATAGATCCTTAAAAATTTCGCACATTTTCGACCACTCATAAAATAATTATTTTAATTGCGATTATGAAATGAGGCCAGAAAGAAATCGTGTGATATATCCAGAATCACATAAATTTTGACACGAAATTAGCAATGATTGCTGCCTTGATATCAACTTTTTATTGTCGACCAATTTTCTGAATGAATGTCGGTTAACCATATAATGATTCCAGGAGGACAAAAACCACGGCACTCTTTCTATCCTGTTCACTTCGCTCTGGCTCGTTTCAGGATTCATTGACCTAAGGTTACTTTACTTTTCGTATCATCTCTATTGTTGTTTCCTTTTACGGTTCGATGAACTAGTCTGCATTTACTATTCGTAGGCCACCAATGATAAAATTTATTGCAATAGGGCGGACACAATATCAGAACGTGATATTCTGTTTTGATATTGTGTCCGCTCGGTTAAATTTTATTATTTCAGCAATAACTACTCTTCTAGCAGGTAGTTTTCTTGAAGCTAATGTGCTCCATCCAATAGGTTTCAAGGCGGTGAAAGTTTAGCTATGCATAGCCATGTTACTTGCTTTTGTTGTGCGTTCTATACAGATATTCACCAATCAATTCATTCTTTCTTCTATGGCTACTTCCGCAAATTGCGTTTGCACTGAAGCGTAGGCCGTCATAATGATTAATAGTAATATGTAAATAATGACAATGCAACAAAATAATAATATGAAGAGCAATACAGATAAAATAACATTCCAATAAAATAACGAAATAGTGAAATAAGTATTTCGGTGTGTTTCGTTAAGTGTCAATAGCGCGCTATTGTCCATTTCTGATAATAAGAATTAATAATAATAATGATAATAACCGCAATAATAATAATAACAATAATAGTAATAATAACAATAATAACAATAATAATAACAATAATAATAAATAAAGCAATAATACTGCAATGGTAACAGCAATGGTAACACTATTAGCATTATTATTAATAATCACTGCAGTGCTCCACTCAGAACAGTTGAAAGAATAGCCAAAACCTATTCTATTCTGTTCTATTCTCCACTCTCCATTCTGAAAACCATTCTGTTCTGCTGATCAACTGCTCCGATCTATCGCATTATGTGGAGCCGCTGAATTTTGTTTCGTGGAAATGAACATTCTAACTGTAACAGTAATGTTACTATACCAAATAACTTTTGCCGGTACAAAAATTCGTTGCAGATGTCTCACAATAATTGTAAATCACTTTCAATTTCCAATTACGTGCTTCTTTGTGCTCGCAGTGGCTGAACGTGTCGGTTATGCCGTGATCAAAGAATACAAACTTGTGGTAATTTGCCCAAAATTTTCGCTCCTTTAAATTGAGATTCCATCCGCACGAAAACTTCTCGCTGTCGAATAAGGATTATTATTTCTTTATCAATTTTAGCGAGGTGCACTCAATCATTTAATATTGTTGCTGTGCCTCACCATAATTGGTTACGGCCTGATTATCTTCGCTATTTACAAATATGGCGTGTTACACCGTTACCACCTCCCTCTCTCATATATCAGTTAGTCAATGTGTTCAGATTAATTTTTGAAGATCACTCTTCATTATTTGGTTAAGGTTATTTCAGCAGTCTTATTTAATTGTTAATTGCATTGCTATTTTCATTTCGATCATTGTTATTATGATTACAGTTTTTACTATTAGAATCATTATTCACAAGGAAAAGCAAAATTATTTACTCAGCACTACAACTGCGAAGACTTTTTTTCTCATGTAAATTCATTCAAACCAGAGATTCTGCGGCATAGTATTCAGTTATTTTATTGGGCATGCTAGCAGAACTACCCCATTTCCAGATGTAAGTGGGCCTGTTCTCATAAATCCCCTCCTTTCTATCACAAGCCATTTCTCGGGTACCCAAAGGATGCAAGAGCTGATTTCAATATCGCCGCGATAAGTATGAGAACCTCTCAGTGGAAATATTGATAGTTGTTTTCATGCAGAGGAGCAAACAGAAGTGAGTTTCGAAAGGTTAAACGAACAGATTACAGTCGGTTCATTCGCTGGTTACATCGGCAGAAAAAATTCTCTTCGGGCAGACGAAGAAAATGTTTGTTTTTATTAAATTTCGATCCGATTGTTATCACATTGACGTCGGTCTCTGGCTTGTGAACTATCCCTCCTCCCTTTGTGTTAGATTTCTTTAGTGCTGAAAAGTTAATGGTTCACTTGGTTGAGCCGATCCTCAGGTTTGGAAACAGCCGATCTGTTTCCAATTCTGACGGATTGGAAACACTTTCTGAACATCTATGGATTGAACAGACAATGTGATGACAGTCGATCTTTAAATTGACACTTCTTGAGTAATAGGGTCACAGTATTACTTTCGCCGTACTAAGTTAAGATTTTATTCAACACTAACAATTTAACCAGCTGATATTTATGTATGCAGCCCTTGTCAGTTGACTCCAACGAATTGTGCAAAGCTTTAGGACTGAAATGTCCAGTTTATCCGCACTTTGTTCAAAAATAGCATCAAACTCCAAAACGATTGACGATTCAATTAAGAGTGGAAGACTAGACATGAAAATTTCAATTTCAGGTCATGATCTACTCGTTACTGCAAACGATGCGAAATATCTCTCTCCGTAAATTTGCTTCGGAACATCTTCAGATGTGTTTCGATATCAGAGTGAAACGGAGCACCATTTGCGAACGATATTACGTGAGCGTTTCTGTCTAGGTGTTTAGAAACACGCTCAAAAAACCTGAGACAATTTGTTCAAATCCGATTGTGAAATAGTGGGGAGTGTTCACTTTGAGGACGTTATTGAATGCCTTAGCAAAGGCAGTATTATTGTTTGTCAGCAGTTGGTTAACGCTCACCGATGCTTACTGAGAGTTTGCAATTCGAAAATGACAAACCCACATTCATCAAGATTTTTCCTGTAATCATGGAAAAGGGTGTATTTCGAAAGAAACTCTAATGTAATAAAAAGCAAGCTTCATAATGCGATACAACTTCACAGGAATACATGCAAACGATCAATCGAGTGAATGAGACAGAATTAGCAAGCGTGCAATTTTTTATCGATGCGCCCTTCACAATTTGTGACAGCTTTGTTAGCAGGCTGAAAGCAGAGGTGAGGTGTCCGTGAAATCCCCTCAGTTGATGTGCGCTCATTATCTTTGACTTATGTTTAATCTTTATGAATCATTCGCAAATGCACGCACTTTCCACAACCAGTCGTAACCGCCTTGGATGCGTCCTTTTCCAATCAGATGATTAACTATTTCTTTCGGTATCGTTGCATCCTTTCTGGATCATGTCGTTGATCCTCTTCAGTAGCTTCAGTTTGATATGACTACCAGTCTACTAGTGGAAACCTTCACTGCAACCATACAATCGATCAAGCCGTAATACAAGGACTATGATTAGTATTGCTGCTCTTCTCTCCGAATAGTCCACATAGGAAAATATAGCGAAAGTTGCTCGAACTGTTCTTAATTTAATGCAGTTTTATTTGAAGCAATCATTTCACTTGAAGCAAACATTTCATAATGTTAATTTTTGCACGCAGCTTCAAGGGTTTTACATGCAATACAACTGATAGCAGCTCTCCACATGACTGAATGGTGTATTTTTTAGGAGCAAGTCAAACGATGCCCTCATAATCTATGGCACAACGGCGCATTCTTGATCATATTCTTTGCCGTGCTCATCATAGGTAGTGGTCGGCGTGTGGACGATGGTTTAAAATGGATATTTTATCATTCACCAGATATATGTTCCCCTAATCTTGATTTGCGAATATACGGTATCGTAAATGTTCACAATTTATTCGAAAAATTCAATCAACAATGCAATTTTCACTAGTGCATTGTGGGCACTGAAAAAAGCTCCTGTGAAACCATCGGGAATGAGGAGTTCCTGAGCTGAAAACTCCATCTCATTTCTAACCGTGATTCTCGGATTTTACACGAAAACGTAAAGTCTGAATTGGAGCTAGTGGAAATTTTGGAAGAGGCGTGTCACTTTACCCGGGAACACTCTATTATTTACTATGGACTGTACTAGAGTTGGTTCGCAAACAAAGCGTGGGATGAACCGCTAAAGTAGCGTTCTCCGCAATCAGCCGTTCCGCTTTTCTTTCTACCCAGTTGAAATCTTCTCGAGGCGACAAGACACCTTGTTAGCCGTGGGCTGCCAAAGGAGGCTCAGAAATTAAGGCTTTAAAGGTGGCAGTATCAAATTCTTAGATCTATTCTCGCATCCTATTAGCCGCCTAGTAGATATCCAGTCCATTTAAATTTATTTGATCGTCCAATTGACCGTTCATTTGAACACCGATCAATGCTCAAATGATCGATGACCGAGCAAAACTGGAAAATGTTGGTAACCACAGAAAGAGATCGATTTAACGCTCGAAAAATTTTCTTCTCTAGGAAAACAGCACTTCAGATGATACGGTAGCTAGAAAACAGGTGAGACAAAGTGAACAAGAAGGAACACTACTGAAAAACTGATATCAAATTACATTAAAACTTTATATTATTCAGTGGCATCAAGAACGGCATCGCGTACATTCGACGCGTTTTCTCACCCTCGTTGAGTGATAGTGTGATTGCTAGTTCCTTGGAATGAACCTCATTCTAGGTATAATCCTCAGTGTGTTCTCTCTTCCTGGTTTCACTCTTTTCATCAAAGCCGGAATTCTCACGTATTACGTTTTCCGAAGTAAGTTTCTTTCACGTGAAATGATTCATCTGAATGAATATATAGCGATCCTTTAAACTCTGAATAAGAAAAACTGTTTTGTTGATCAAAATCACAACCTTCCCAAAAAGAAAGTCGAACAGTGGGAAATTACTCTTTGGGTGTCCGCGAATTTATCAGCAACTGAAATATTTTTAAGCTAACTGTGGCAAACGTGATCATAACCTCTAACTAAAATCGACAAATAAAGCGTCACCATTGACTCATGTCGTTGTCACTGCGACGGACGGGTTCCAAAAACGAACGACTGCATTTTGATATATATCGCTGACACAGGTTCTCTGGAGCTGCAGTTTGTTGACAAGTTGGCCATATATTTATGTGCCGCGATAACGATGCTGTTCATGCTTTTGCAATCGCCAAGTGCGCTGAGAAATATCCGCCGTGATCGTCAGCTTCGAAGTGAGATGAAATTAATGATCGAAAATGAAAACAAGGGAGAGACACCACACAATAAAGTGAGTCAATTTCATTGCTTCGCTCATGTGAACGGCGCAGTGTTGATCTGATCTGTTTAAATATGTTCCAGTGCATAAAAAATGATCTGATATCGATGAGGAAACCAATTCAGCGCTATAACGCCTGCACATCATGCTTGTCATCAATTATGCTATTCACGATAAAGAATGATGCATTCATGATCATTCTTATGATTGTGCCTCGTCTTGAACTGTCTATATCTTATCTCAGCACCTTATCTTCTTTATGAATATATTGAACAATTTGTAATTTTTAATGTATAATTTCCGTCGTTCACCTATTTTCGTTTTATTCCTTATCCATAACGCTACATTTATTATTATAGATCACTGTTGTTTGCTTTCGATTTCTGTGTGCGTGAATCAAAACTCGCTCCTCTATCGTCCATCTATAGTTGACTTGATCGCGTGTTTCTATTTATCTTATTCAATGTCATTAACCTGCATCGACTAAATTGATTGCCCTAGTGAGCCTCAACCTGGTCGTTTAGCCAGCTGTCAACTTATTATTTATTCATTTGACCGTTTTCCTCTTCAACAAAACTCACACGCTTTAATCCCTTCCCCACGTTTCATGCAGAAAACAACCCGTGCCTCGTAATCCCATCAGTGTTGCTTTTCATCGGTAACATACCATCCTTATCATCCCCATAACTCCCATCAGTTATTGTCATCCTCATTCTGCTGTATTAACAGTCTATTTATTCTAACTCATGTTTGCTAATAAATTAATCTTACGTAGTGAATACTGGACACATACAACATACCACCAGACACATGCAGTTACTGATACCGTCAAGCACACAGAGTCGGTCGGTATCGTCCGAACCGTTTTCAATCATCTCCTCCCCGGGCATAGTTTTTTGCCATTGACTTCATCTTCAAGCATCACAACGAACTAATCTTTCACATCAGGATAATACCAAAAATCAAAGTAATATTTCTGATAATAACAATGATCAAGTCACTTCCACAGGAAATTTTCTTCAAATTAGTCGAGATCAGAGAGTTCACTCTGAATCAAACATTTTTATTATCATCATCTTCTTTATATAGGTTATAAAATGACAGACTGCATTGTACTACAAATGAGTAAGTTTCAGGACGAGTTGATTGACAATAAGGTAATTGGTCATTTGGGAAAGTTGACTGAGAGATATCAGTCGGTGAAAAGGG
>JAPYMA010001889.1:0-27080 GCA_035041965.1 Anisakis pegreffii
GATGGCCTTATGGGTGGAGTGTCCCTCTATAAGAATCGATTGATTCTCATTGTTTTTTATTGTGTGATCAACACTGATCACTAGTGGTGGTAACTATAGAATCAGAGGTGTTTTTTGTTTCTCTATTTCGTATATAACTGTAATATTTGCAAAGATCTAATTACCTTACCACACGCACGTAACTCTACAATGAACTGTAAAACTGTCAAGAGTAGATATATGAGCATGTTAACGCAATCACTGGCTGTGTAGTTTTTGATTGGCAGGTGACACTATATACCGTATTGTGCTGTGAGCATACACCAATTCATTGCACTCCATTGTTTACACATTGTTTTCAGTTTTGTATTACTTTCGTTTGGTAATTGTATTTGATATTATATGGTGGTGGGTTATTTCGAAATTTTCCCGAACGTTATAGAAGCGGCGATTACATCAAATTATAGTCAGATTTTGGAATAGTCAGGATTCACTTCTTTGGTAAATTAATCAGACCTGTCGCGTCAAACAAATCATTTTAATGATGAGAATTGTTTCCTTTATCAACCTTTTGCCTCCGTGAAACCATCGTTTGAGAATTATCTGATCAATTAATTAGATTATTAGATTATTTGTAGATTATCAATTATTAGATTATTAGATTATGAATTATCAATCAGTTAATTCATTTGTCTGTTTTGACGTTTAGGGAATATGCCACATCGTTCGCGTAATCACTAACTGTTGCAGTTATATGTGATCGAGATGCGGAAATTTTGAACAGACGATCGTCAATAATTTATTCTCTTATATAAAGTGATGAAATGCTTTTTGTGCATGATGTGCGAGATCTTTGTATGTGTGGTGGTTGAGATAAAATTGCGCAGTGTCTAGTTAGTTCATTATATTGAGTTGAAGGAATCGTTTGGGTTATATTTGGTTTCGCTGATGCCATCGTGCTCATTCAGGGATATTTAGGCAGTTATTTCGAATCTATGCGTGAATCGTGGAAACTTTTTCTGAAACCCATTTATTTATATATGGGTTTTTTCAAAATCTGAGTTCGATTTCAATTTCGTTGAGAAAAAACTCAAATGATCCGAATTCCGTAATTCGATTTCATTGTGGTTGAGTAACGTATCGCTCTCGTCAAATAACGCCACATTTGCAGTACACTTGCTGATTGCCAGTGTGGCACTACGTCTAAGACTGATCGTGTGCCAATTTAGTGCACTCTCTTATTTGCATAATATTTTCGATATCCTAATAAATTGGTATTCATTTCGTCTTGCTGTTATATTGTGATGTGTGATTTTGAGCTAATCTCGAGCGCTTGATTACGGGAAATTAGCTCAAAATCACACATCACAAAAATATAACAAGTCGAAATGAATATCTAGGTCAGTTAGCTCGGATGAAACGTGTGATCAGGGGATATAACGAGAATTATGCGATGTGAAAATATTGAATATATGATTCGTTCGTGATTTCAATTCGTTTGATTCATTCGTGTTCGTTGTGTTGGATTGTGCTTTTAATCATTCAAGACTTATAGGTTCAGGTGCTAGAAATACCTCAACTTATAAAGGTCTTGAATGATCATAAAATGATACGTGATGACAGCCATCCACGTTAACTCAGCCACGAAGGGTTTACAGCCCTTAGTGCCGGTCCCAAGCCCGGATAAATGAGGAGGGTTGCGTCAGGGGATGGCAACCCGGCGTAAAAGTGGTATTGCCGATCTGCATGAGGATCAACACGCCGGACAACGTATAACAACACGCCGGACAACGTATAACAACACGCCGGACAACGTATAGCAACACGCCGGACAACGTATAACAACACGCAGGACAACCGACTAAGCTGGGAACAACAAACGACATCTCAACGAGACGTAAAGCTGTGGTATCGCGGCAATCAACCAAAGTCTTCCATCAGGTCAATTTTTTGCCGTCAATTTTTTGTTCGTTTAATTTTTTTCTTCGTTGTTGAGCTAGATAACATCGATGGATCTTAAGCTGAAACGCACTTAAGATCAATCGATGAGCCCTACACTGAGATATAAATGCTCGAATGTGGTGGCTCTTGGAGGCAGAGATATTACGTTTTTAAAAATGAGTTGTAGGAGGTAGTGCACATAGTATAGGTAGTAGCCAGACTGGCATGTCAAGAAAAAAAACAGTTTCCCTTATGATTAAATTGAGCTTTTTGAATGTAGGGTATGAATCGCCTTATGAGCATAGCGGTAGGTCTGTAAAGTTCGCCTGGACCACTCGCCTGAAGAGTCGAGTCGCTAAGTGGTGACTCGAAGAACGTCTTCCTTGTGGTGCTGTTTAGTGACAGCTGAATTGAGTTGAATGCGATATCATTTGTGCAGTTAATGGTCATTTTTAAAAAGCATATTTTGGTCGCGTGGGTGATCCCAACCCGTCGAGCTGCCAATAAGAGGGGCTAGGTTTAGGTAAATGCGACAGGCGTTCCCCGCCTACCGGCAGTCTCGGCGAATCGGGGAGAAATACCTCAATATATGTTGATGATGCTTATCCGGGTATCATCATCATTCATCTTCGAAATAAAATATGGGCGTTCCCGGCCCGGGAAAGGCGCCGATTTGACCGGGGATAGGGAATTGCGCGTAAGTTGGCCTGAGTAGTGCCTTCGGGCATTTGCTTAGGTAACGAGGGTTCCCGGACTCACCGTGCGCACTTTCTCTTAACAGGGGGGAATTATGATCGGGTTGACCATTGGCTGGCACATATGAAATCGTCTCACTCAGTTCAATGTTGCTAAATGCGCTATAAGATGAAATCTCTTAGGTGTTTGCGGTTACTCGCCGAAGCTTATCTATTAGCTAGGTTCATGATGGCATTCGTACAATTCTATTGATACATCCTTATTCCCCTTGCCAGTGTGGTTATTATCCATCATTAGTGCTACCGAAGTTTTTGATCATACGAAAGCATAGTTTCATTAATCCTGATGTTTCAAGAAAATTGAAATGAAAGTCATAAGTCACCGCCTCTGCCTTCAACAGTTGACTGCGTTCGAGAAATTACATTTCAGATTGAGGGTGAACTAGATAGCATCAATGGATCTTAGGGATAAGGTCGTGGGGAAATTTTTTAGTTGGTGGAACAGCTTATTTTAAGGAACAGCTTTTTTTGAAATTCTGCTATCATACATCACATCATGTAAGAACAGGGATAATTGCATCGTTGACCTAAATGAAATGATCCTCAGTTGCTTTGGTTGTCTACAATTATAATGTTAAATTTCATTGAACCTGTTGGGCGGAAGTTTTCAATCACGGATCAGATCGTGAGAAGCTGGGCGATCGTGGCTCGTGGCGATCGAAGCTGGACGATGGATGGACGATCTTTTATCAGGTCATTTTCTACGCCGTTTGTTTTTTGTTTGCTTTATTTTGCGAGTGCTGTTTTTTCATTATTTGTATATTTATTAGTTTCCTCCCCTCCCCCCTACCCTCTTAGGTAAGGGCCGATAGGGCCCATAGGATTAGGTGGAACTGTTACCGAAATTGAACTATGTTGCTATTCCATGCATGAGTGAGGGCAAAACACAGACATCAAATTTCGGGGCATTCTGTTGGTGTGCGGGTGCAGTGCGGCCGGGAGAATGGGCTGATAACCCAAGGTTTAATCCTATCCCGGTACCGGGTGAACCCGGCATCCGTACCGTCAAACTTCCATGTTCTTCCATGAACATGGACAGCGGCGGATAACCTCAGGTGTTCTGAGATTTGATGTCTGTGTTTTCGTTAAAGATATAGTCTAGGAAATATTTGTAACAGTTCCACTTCGTCTTATGGTTGTTGGGTTTGAGTTGGTGGCCATTTGCTTCATTTTAAGGGGGTTATTTTTTAATTATTTGCATATTTATTCCTCTCCTCCCTCCCCCACCCTCTTAGGTAAGAGCCGATAGGGCCCATAGGATTAGGTGGAACTGTTACTGAAATTTAAAATTATGTTCTTATTCCATGCTTGAGTGGGGGAAAAGCACAGATATTAGATTTTGGGGCATTCTGTAGGTCTGCGGGTGCAGTGCGGCCGGGAGAATGGGCTGATAACCCAAGGTTTATACCTATCCCGGTACCGGGTGAACCCGGCATCCGTACCGTCAGACTACCATGAAAATGGACAGCGGCGGATAACCTCAGGTGTACTGAGATTTGATATCTGTGCTTTATTTGAAGATGTAGTCTAGCAAACATTTTTAACAGTTCCACCTCGTCTTATGGTTGTTGAGTTGATGAGCATCTAGGTGATATTTATCTGGGTATTTTCTATCAATGTAAGTATTTGTTTATCTTTCTTTCGCACTTTGATTAAAGCGCGATTACCCGTATTGCATTCCCATGTCCTCTCCATGAATAAGAGTAAGATGTAGTCTAGAAAAAATTTGCACCATTTTTTAACCTTTCAATTTCAGATGCTAATAAGATTTTATTAAGGCATTAATGCTTGCGATCCGCCCTCGCGGATCGCAAGCGACGGTCGTAACAAGATGGAAACGACAAAAATGGAAGAACTTCTCGCAAATGACTACTGAAGAAGGATCGATCGGAGCAAATATATTGGTTACGAGACAAGGAGGAGGGGACAGAACGATGGAACTTCTCGCGAGTGAGGACTGAAGAAGAATCGATCGCTGGGAATGTTTCGGATAGAAGCACACGATATATCAAATAGAAGATCAACGACATCATGTGACAGTTATGCTTAAAGGTTACTGAAATATCTATTAATTTTATTATTAATTTTATATTTACGGTTTTTCCTTACTTACTTTTTTTGCAACAGAAATTAAGTGAGTCGATGTTGAAGGTGTTATTGGTGATTATTACAGAATTGAAAATATATTTTCTGAACGAACTACGACGAGGGTAGTTCGCGATCATCGTCGTACCATATGGTATGTTTATAGAATTGTTGATTTTTTCAAAGTTGAATTATGTGGTCGTCATTGATACGCTAATATAGTTGTGTATTTATGCTAGTTGTAGATAATCAGTTATGAGGATTGCAGGTAATCATCAAATGTTTCTGATGATTTTTTTGAAGTGCATCGTTTTGGCGCTGTGAATGCCGAAATCAATAAAAAACGAGGTAAGTTTTAGTTGTATGAATGTTTTGAAATGTTTAATGAATTATTTATATTTCAGGAAATAATCAAAAAAAATGACGGCGAAGGGATGTTTCACAATATGTGGTTAGATTAAATTTTTTTCTATGCTTTCTGTTAATTACTTTGCAAACTTTCATCTATATTCCATTCAATTACATTCGACTTCGGATTCATATAGATTTCGTTTTAGATTCAAGTGATTTGATTTCAGGAAAAAAATAAGAGCGCGGCAACGACAAACGGATCGTTGCGCAGTTAATAATAAGGGTGCCGCGCTCTTCGAAGGCATCGAACGATTGAACCGATGTCTGCGTCTCATCATCTGGTATGTTCTCGTCCCTTATTTTTCATATATTCTGCTGTTTTCATTTTGATTATGATTATCATTATTAGGAAGTTAATTATTTCTATTGCTGGTGTGATAGCTGTCGTTATATTTAGCACGTTTCGAATTTGGATTGCGCGTTTCTATTGCTTTGCATCTGTTATATGTATTGTAATTCGTATGGTGACCTCGCAATTTCTAGTCTTACTCTTCATTATGTTAGCAATAATTGCTCAAAACCGGCGTCATTTTATCCCCTTTTCAAGCCATCACAAATTTAACATGACATCCGCTTTTTTAGATCTTCCTTTCGTAGAATTATTCTACGCAAGATGAACTTTTGATATAGGCTGGAACATATGCATCGGGAAAGGCAATCCTCTGCGCTTTTTGATTCACACCGTCGCGCTATTCATTTGCTTTCATTCTTAGTCAAAGAGGATTGGAAAACTGAATTTGTTTATGAATACAGATATTTTTATTGTTGCCGTAGTGATTCAAAAACGTCGTATATCAATTTCTTTATAATGCTGCAGCTCCGTATTTGATTAAATCGGTTACTTTCAACATAAAATGCTTACAAATTATCAAAATTTAGCCGTCTTCTTGTTGTTGATATGTCTAGCGATATAAATCCAAAACGAAATGACCGATTAACTGAGGGTGGCTTTATTTTTGACAAATTACATCGTCTTTGAGGTGTATTCGTAACAATTTTTCGATGATAAAACCGTTTCTCTCTTTAAATGAACTGTATTGGGAAGAAGCATGAACACTTATATCTCCGACCACGTTGTTTCTATGAAAAATTAATCAAATGTTTTGGAAGAGGCCAGGAAAATACGCAGTTGTCTGTATTGTTTCATACTTTTATACGTGCGCGTATCGCGGCTTTTGTGTTCTTATTACTCGCTGTCAAATTGATATAAAATTTCCACGATGGTATAAATATTCAAGACAATTTCATCGACAGATTAATTAGTCAGCTATTGAAAATGTGCAAATTCTGATAATTTATTGCGCTTCCCTTCACGACAGTTTTCATAATCGGGATTGGAAAAATGCATTTCATTTTAAATCCAATCTTTATGTTGTTGTAATCGATCATAAACGCTTCACATGCGTTACATATAAATTTCTTTGCAATATTACATTTCCATATTTGATGAAATGGGTGAAATTCAACATTTATTTTCATTTGACTCATGCCGCAAACGTAAGAGAACTGTTTATGAACAACTGCAATTTGATTATCTCGTTTTTTCGATATTTATGTCGTTTCCTGCATAAGTATATCGAAAGCGTTTCATCACGTTTACCACATTCTTGATTTATATCTGCAGTGATGTTCGAATTGTTGATAATGAATCAAACATCACATGTAAAATTTAGCTTTCCTTTCACTTCTTGCATAACAAATCGTCCAAAATTGCACCATTTTCTTTCCAACTTTTATATATTCGCGTCGAATCATTTGTGTGGCTTTTACACCCAAAGTCTGATATTATACAAAATTATATTAAGCACGAGAATTGACGATTGTTTATAGAAATCATATTAAGCACGGAAATCATATGGCGGATTGTTTCCTACCCCTTTATTTTAGCAATAAAAGGGGTAGGAAACAATCCGCAATATGATTTCCGTATATCATGAATATGAAGGCGCCCTTTACGAAACTCCTATGCACAATCCAAACTATTTATGCGTTCAAGTATTCCTTTTTTCCATTAGAACTTCGTAATTGTCAAAATTGATTGTAAGAAAGAAACCGATCTTTTCCTCGAGTTTTTAAAAAATTTGGTGAGAGGGGTGCGGAGCGTAGTGCCAATGGGAGTGCCGTATTTGCCAAGGGCGGAGCTTAGTGCAGGCGCGCGAGCGATTGGTCGCGATACCTCTTCATAATGTACGATTTGCACCTGTGGGCTCGCTTAACTACGTAACTAGCCACGCCCACTGTCATTGATTCTTCACGTCTTTATATAAGAAGGTAATGTAGTTCACTGTCGGAATTCGTAGGCGTGGCTAGTTACCGAGTTAGGCGGATCCACAGGTATTGCTCTCGTGTGTATCTGAATATGAACGGTTTTGTTCCGTTCTGAATACTATTTATATGAATCTGAATACCATTTGTTCTAAATATTATTTATATTTTCAGTATGACTACTGACCCCTCGATAGTCCTCAGTCTCGTTATATCGTACAAACCCATTGTTTTTATCTTGATTCCTGTTTGTTTTCTCAGAAACATTCCCCGTTTCCTCCATTTTCTCTGGTATATGGATGCCAGAACAAAGCTTGAAAGTGAATATATAAAAATGAAAACATTTTAATGTCTCTCCATTCACCTGAATTGGTCAATTTGCAGTCGTCTGTGCATTGCATCCACTTATTCAAACGCGTATCGCATCTTTTGTGTTCCTATAACCCGCCATCCAATACAAAATTTCCACGACAGTAAAAATATTTAAGACATTTTCAATTGCAAATTTACGCATCTGTGTGAATGGAGAGACATTAGAATATTTTCATTTTTTTATTCTTTCTCATTTAATCAACTGTTGAAATTTGCAAATTCTGATAATTTCTTGCGCTTTCCTTCACGGCAATTCTCATAATTCCACGCTCTGTATGCCATTTTTTTGATGAATCACCTGAAGCAACATATCCGTCGTTGAATCTCAGTAAAGCGAAGTATGAGAATGAAAAAAATTAAGAGTATTTGGATGTCACCTACTCCGGTATATGCATGCCTACAATTAGCCTCATGATTGTCTGCTGTATTTAAAGCATGTATTGATGTGTGCATCACTTCTGTTTTTCACGTATCCCACTGTACACGAACCCAAATTTGCAACAAAGATATTCATTCTGTAATGCTATGTCTGAATGCATTTATGTGCGAAAGGGTTTTGTTCATCTTTGCGCAGGTGATGAGTTTCAAAAGTAACACCAAAACATTCAATTGTAAGATGAAATCTGTTTGTAGCCGTCATTCTGAGTACGACTTTGACAGATTATGAGAAAATAAGTTGCTTATTGTTAGTAAAGTTGAAGGGTAGGTTGGTTACAGGAGAATTCAAGAACATGAGCGATAATAAAAATGAAATTTTGAAGTGGTTTTGTTTTCAGGAAAAAATAACTGGTTTTGATTGGGGTGGGAAAGCGGGCGTCAAAGAAGAGCAACGATCGCGCGGGTTTTTTTATGGTGTGGATCTTCGAAATGGTTCCGCCGTCATTTTTTGGTATGGTTCCTTCTTTAAATTTCATGCTTTTTGTATTATTATTATTATTGTGGTTTAATTATTTTTATTATCACCGTAATAATTGGCTTTGTGCGTTGCGTTTTGATTGCTTTATGAAATGTTCTAACTCTCTCTGATACTGTCTTCGTCTAAGATCCATTGCTAAATGCTCCACTGTTCTCAATTTCTAGTCCTACCGTCGTCATATCTTCGCAATAGGCCATACAGTATTAACGTACAGCAAAGCAGCATTGTGCTTTATATCCTTATATCCCCTTGCTATTCATCCGTAATCAATTTGTCGCAATACAATTATATTGCTTGCGTTCGATCAAAAATACAGCAGCCTTTGACCTCATCGTGCTAAATTGATAGCTTTTCATACAAGAATTGCTGCGAAATAAAATCTTTCTCCCTTTAAATGCCAAAAATCTGCTGTATTTACCCATTTTGCAAGTACATTGAAGCGTTGCAAAGTCTCATTTGAAAATTTATAGTGTTGTGAATTTGTTGATGCTTGTCCTTGTGACGCCTCTCTTCGATGCAATACAGCAGTCGAGTGATTCGATTCCTGCGCGTTCCCTTATTCTGATCCGTTCATAATCCTTCCTCACCTCCCTGACATGCGAACATTCCTCCGAATTTCATTTAAATTCCAAATTTTTGCAATAACTCAAATTTCAAAAACGCATTCTTCATCGCACTTTTAAACAGTAGATACAAATATGCAAAATTCAATATCCTTCCTCATTCATTTATCTCCGATGTACAACGAGTTTCGAAAGTTCGGGGATGATAAAATCTCTTGCGCTGTTAGCTGTTTTATTGTCTACAAATGTATCATTGCCTATCCCATTTCTATAAATACTTATTGAACCCATTGTTTCTCTAAAACCACTTACGAAAAATTCTGGTTTTTCGACGATAATATGAATTTTACGATGTATCCGTGATTAAAAAATGTGAGATACATTCCATCATTCGATTCTCAGTTCTCACGCAATGCACTCGCAACATTAACAGTGATGCCCTGAGGTAACAGTATAACAATGGTAATTACTCAGTATGATGCATCTTGTTGTAATTAATGTCTCTATATTCTTCATTACCTATCGCGGCAGCATTCATTGCTTATGTTTTCATTGATGAAAAGCCGTGCGCGTTACAAAAATGCTCGAAGCTGTTCATGTATATGTGTAGGTATATGAGTAACGTTTAAATTCGACCCATTCGTCTCATGTGAATTGTGTCAAAAAACTTAATTTATTAATAATAATTAGTATTTATTAATTTATTATTAATTCATTATTTATAATATTTAATCATATTTTTTAATATTTTAATACTTAATAATATTTAATAATATTTAATATTTAATAATAATAAATATTTAATATTTATATTAATATTTAATTTATTAATAATAATTAATATTTATTAATTTATTATTAATTCATTATTTATAATATTTAATAATATTTTTTAATATTTTAATACTTAATAATATTTTAATATTTTAATATTTAATAATAATAATATTTAATATTTATATTAATATTTAATTTATTAATAATAATTAATATTTATTAATTTATTATTAATTCATTATTTATAATATTTCATAATATTTTTTAATATTTTAATACTTAATAATATCTAATAATATTTTAATATTTAATAATAATAATATTTAATATTTATATTAATATTTAATTTATTAATAATAATTAATATTTATTAATTTATTATTAATTCATTATTTATAATATTTGATAATATTTTTTAATACTTTTAGTGCTTAATAATATTTTAATATTTAATAATAATAATGTTTAATATTTATATTAATATTTAATTTATAAATAATACTTAATATTTATTAATTTATTATTAATTCATTATTTATGATATATAATAATTTATTATTAATTCATTATATCAATATTTTTTAATATTTTAATCCTTAATAATATTTAATGATATTTTAAAATGTAATAATAATTACAGTGATTTGATGATTATATTAATGTTTAATTAATTAATAATAACTAATATTCATTGATTTATTATTAATTCATTATTTATAATATTTAATAATATTTTCTAATATTTTAGTACTTAATAATATTTAATATTTCAATATTTAATAATCACATTTAATATTTATATCAATAATTAACTTATCAATAATAATTAAAATTTATCAATTCATTATTAATTCATTATTTATAATATTTAATGATATTTTTTAATATTTTAATACTTAATAATATTTAATATTTTAATATTTAATATTTAATATTAATAATAATATTTAATATTTATATTAATATTTAATTTATTAATAATAATTAATATTTATTAATTTATTATTAATTCATTATTTATAATATTTAATAATATTTTTTAATATTTTACTACTTAATAATATTTACCAATATTTCTAATATTTAATGCTAATAATAATATTTAATATTTATATTAATGTTTAGTTTATTTAATTTATTTATAATAATTAATATTTATCAATTTATTATTAATACTTTATTATTAATGCATTATTTATTTATTGTATAATTTTTTTATATTGTTTTTTATATTGTATTATTTTATTTTTATTTATATTATACATTATTTTGTTAATTATTTATTTATTTAATGTTTCAAACAATTTATTCCATTTATTTGTTATACTATTTAGTTATTTAGATACGTGTATTATACATCTCTCAAATATTGATTTCATGCATAACAGTTTAACTGATTCCTACTGTCGTCACTGCTTAGAACTTCTGATGAAGGAAGTATTTCTGGTGTGGTCATTCTGCTGAAAATTGAATGGGGTAATCGGGTTGTATTGCCAACTTTCTCTAGTTAATTCTGAGAATAGGCTCACAGGTCTGCGTTAAACGCATGTCTGTCCCGATTGCAGACCGAAATTCTGTTGTGCTCTTTCCTGTACGTTTTATTTTCTTATAAAGTCTTATGTTTTCATCTAGGCTAGTTCGTGAAAGGGGAAAAGGCAGCTTTATCACTGAGAACAATTGTGATGTGAGAATCATATTTACCTCATCTGCGACCTTCGCCCAAACTCATTGTCGTCTCCAATCCCACAATGCCGTAAGAATCCATTCTGTTCGTGTGCAATTCAAGAATTAAACCTCCTCTAACACGTCTTCTTGCTAATGTTGTACTTTCGAATCAGTCTGTTCATTCGAATTTCAATTGTTTAAAAATATTTTCGTAGAAATTTTGATCAGAATAGCTGGAATGGAAGGGAAAATGTCATTTTATTTCAGATAAATGGCCTCCCCGAAGAAGGCAGCGAGCGCATGGCAAGAGCGCTCGCTGCGTGAAGCAGTTCAGTCGCGGCACCGTGTCAACACACCCAGTATGTTTTACCATGATTTTTTTGATTATTTCTGAATTACTATTTATCATTGCTTTTATTGTCGTTATTATTTATGAATGTTTCATTCTGAATATTGTATATTGTTTTCGTATTGCGCCACAAATTGCGATTTCATTCTCTCATATTGTATGGTCATTGTGGTCATTCTTATTATTGCAGACCACATCAGATCTGTTTTGTTTTCTAAAATTGCCACATTCGTTCTCTCAAAATCTCAACGAAAACCTGTCTGTTATCGACTGCACGCAATTTCCCGTGGAATAGGGCGAAGTTTCCCATCACTACATGCTGATTATCAGTGCTCTCACGTTTGAACACTTTATGATGACTTCCGTGTTTTTGAATTGCTGCGAATTTTTTTATCAGAATTTGCGATTACCACATAGTCATCCGCTTGCTATTTCTATTTCCTAAATGCGCTTACTCCATACCGCCTGCATTAAAAGGATTTTTCGACCAAATGATAGAGGCATTTTTTCAGAAGAATTGCTTTCCATGTTTCGTATGTATTCTTGAGCCATAAACCAAGCTGATACTCGTATCTGACAATGTTCAGAACAATTCATATGTGGAGAGTTTATATCATTCGTTTGAATCTGAATGTCAAATCATTCCCCCACGTATCATTCCGTGATTTTAGGTTATTAAAAGCTTTTTCATCCCATCCAAAATGGGTACTTCTTTCCTCCTTATTACAACCGATTGATATTCAACATCATGGGCACTTTTTGGTGTGCTGCTGGGTAATGTGGGATGAGTTCGATGAGGTCGGAATTCATAGCCTGAGTTCAAATGCACGCGGCTGTCTAGGAAAATTTAGGAAATCTGTTATCCAGTCGCTTAATTTCAGTAATGTACACATCAGCTACCGCTTTCAGTGAGGTTATCTTATGGCTCAGGAATACGTGCGAGATATGTCTGTTTATTCCGTTCCCTGAATGTTTGTGAAGTCTCCGTCTCCTTTACCGCGTTTACGTCCTGAAAATCGCTTGTGTTTTTACGCGTATGAAGCGTGAGCTCCGGTACACGAATGAAAATGGTGGGTTGGGACACTTTTGATAAAGGCGAAACTTAAGCGCGAAGGGTGAAGGCTCGTGATTCTCCTCAGTTTCTGCTAACTGTTTTACCAAATAGCGCGAACCCTTTAGTTTCAGGTGATGTTTTGCATCACAGTTAACAGCTCCTTTGATTTTCAAATATCTTGTTTACAAATCTCACGCTTTCTACTCATCTGTCTTATCCAGTTTGTCGCGATACAAATATCCTGCTTGCGTTTAATCAAAAAAAATGCTACCGCCTTTGACCTCATCATGATAAATTAAGAGCTTCTTATACAAGAATTGATGCGAGATGAAATCTTCCTCACTTTACATATCAAAAATCTGTTATATTTCCCCGTTTCACAACCATCTTGAGGCATTGCAAAGTCTCATTTGAAAAAGAATCGTTATGGTCATTTGGATTTGTTGATGCTTGTCCTTGTGACGTCTCTGTTAACGCAATACAGCAGTCGAGTGATTCGATTCCTGCGCTCCATTCGTTCTCTTATTCTGATCCGTTCGTAATCCTTCCTCAACTCCTTGACATGCGAACATTCTTCAGAATCTCATTTACGTTCCAAATTTTTGCAATAACTCAAATTTCAAAAGCGCATTCATCAGCACACCTTTCAACAGTAGATACATTCTCCAGAATCTCATTTACGTTCCAAATTTTAATATTTAATAATATTTTTATATTTTAATGCTTAGTTATATTTAATAATATTTTGATATTCAATCATAATAATAATAGGATTTAATATTTATATTAATATTTAATTTATAAATAATAATTAATATTTATTGATTTATTATTAATTCCTTATTTATAATATTTAATGATATTTTTTGAATATTTTAATACTTAATAATATTCAATATTTTAATATTTAATTATAATAATATTTAATATCTATATCAATTTTCAGTTTATCAATAATAATGAATATTTATCAATTTATTATTAATTCATTATTTATAATATTTTAATACTTAATAGCATTTAAAATTTTAATATTTTATAATGATAATATTTAATATATATATATTAGATATTTATTTTATCAATAATAATGAATATTTATTAATTTATTATTAATTCATTATTTAAAATATTTAATAATAATTTTTAATATTTTAATACTTAATAATATTAATAATGATAGTATTTAATAATTATATTAATATTTAACTTATTAATAATATTTTTTAATATTTTAATGCTCAATAATGTTTAGAAATATTTTAATATTTAATAATAATATTTAATATTTTTTTAAATATATAATTTAATTAATAACAATTGATATTCATTAATTTATTATTAATTCATTATTTATAATATTTTATAATATTTTTTAACATTTTAATACATGATAGCATTTAATAATATTTTAATATTTAATAAGTGTAATATTTAATATTTATACTAATATTTAATTTATTATTAATAATTAATATATATATATATAAATTTAATATTAATTCATTACTTATAATATTTAATGATATTTTAATACTTAATAATATTTAATAAAATTGATAATGAGAGTATTAAATCTTTATATTAATATTTAATTTATTAATAATATTTAATATTTATTAATTTTTTGTTAATTCGTTAAATTAAGAGCTTCTTATAGAAGAATTGCTGCGAGAAGAAATCTTTCTCACTTTAAATGCCAAAAATCTGCTGTATTTACCCATTTTGCAACTACATTGAAGGGTTGCAAAGTCTCATTTGAAAATTTATAATGAATTTGTTGATGCTTGTCCTTGTGACGCGTCTCTTCGATGCAATACAGCAGTCGAGTGATTCGATTCCTGCGCGTTCCCTTATTCTGATCCGTTCATAATCCTTCCTCACCTCCCTGACATGCGAACATTCCTCCGAATTTCATTTAAATTCCAAATTTTTGCAATAACTCAAATTTCAAAAACGCATTTTTCATCGCACTTTTAAACAGTAGATACAAATATGCAAAATTCAATATCCTTCTTCATTCATTTATCTCCGATGTACAACGAGTTTCGAAAATTTGTGGATGATGAAATCTCCTTCGCTGTTAGCGAATGCTCAGTCAGTGAGTGAGGGAAGCATACAGCGCTGAAAATCTCGGCTTTTTGATAGGATATGAAATTTTTCGCAACATTTTTTGACAGTTCGGTGCGTCACAAAATGCTCCAAAGAACTCAGCCAAAACTTTCCCACTCTCTAGTCCTCCCATTCCATTGTTGTTCTCTTTAAGTTGTCTTATTTATTTGAGTCTCTGTCGTGTGCTGTGTTCTGGAATCTTGTCTTTATGTAAACCTCAAGGCGAACACATTTGCGATAGTACATTCGTTCGCGAGTTGATTAATTTAGTTTGCTAGACATCCCTCTCGGTATTCATCATGTAAAATGCCGTTTTTGTGGTCTGAATCTGAGAATATCTCTCAACATTGCAAAAGGTCTTTTTCAAAATTGTGCCTCAAATGCTTAATATTTTTGCTGTTTCAGAAGAAAAAAAGAAGACTGGATATGGCAGAACGGTTGGCGTCGAACGCAATATGAGGTTGGTATTTTATAGTTTCTGAAATTTTTTAAAATTTTGATCCCATGATTCAATGATATATGCTGTGATAAAAGTTAGTTTGTTTGTACTCATAAAGTAAGTAATAATTTAAAATATAAATAACAATTTAAAATAAGATAATAAAATAAATAATGATTTAATGATAAATAGTAAATTAATAAATGTTGATTATTGTTAATAAATTGAATATTAATATAAATATTATTATTATAATTAAATATTAAAAATTAAATAATTAATAAAATAATATAAATGATAATTTAAAGTATAAATAATAATTCAAAATCAAATAATAAAATGAATAATAAATTAATATATATTCATTGTTGTTAATTAATTAAAAAATAATATAAATATTATTAAATATTATAATTATTAAATATTAGAATATTATTATTAAATATTAATAATTAAGAATAAAATAATAATAATGTAAATAGTAATTGAATAATGTAAATAGTAATTCAAAATATAAGTAATAAATTAAAGTAAAATAGTAAAATAAATAGGCAATTAATTATAAATAATAAATTAATAAATATTAAATAATTATAATAAATTAAATATTAATGTAATTTCTATTATTAAATATTATTATTGAGTATTAGAATATTATTAAATATTATTATTAAATGTTAACAATTAAAATAAACTAACAAATTGAATAATGGATTTTTATTAAATTAAACAAATTATTGTTAAATAAATATTAATTAAATTAAATTATTAATTAATTTATAAATTAAAATTAAATAAATATTAAAATTAAAATAAATTAAAATAATTTTAAAATTATATTGAGAAAAATGAAAAATTAAGTAAATGTTAAAACACAATTAAAATTAAATATTATTAATTATTATTAATAAATTAAATATTAATATAAACATTATTAAATATTAGTAATTTAAATGCTAATAATTTAAAATAAAATAATAAAATAAATAATATAATTGATAATTTAAAGTATAAATAATAATTTAAAATAAAACATTAAGATAAATAATGAATTAATAATAAATTAATAAATATTAATTATTGTTAATAAATTAAATATTGATATAAATAAAATTCAATATTATTATTATTAAATTTTAAAATATTGTTAAATATTATTATTATTAAATGTTAATAATAAATTAAATAATATAAGTAATACTAATTTAAATATACTAATTTAAAATAAATAATAAAATAAACAATATAAATAGTAATTTAAATTATAAATAATAATTTGACATAAAACAATAAAATAAATGATGAATTCATAATAAATATTAATTATTGTTTATAAACTAAATGTTAGTATAAATATTATTCAATATTATTATTATTAAATATTGAAATATTATTAAATATTATTATTATTAATTTTAAAAATAAAATAATAAAATAAATAATATAAATAATAATTTAAAATAAAACAATAAAATAAATAATGAACTAATAATACATATTAATTATTGTTAATAAACTAAACATTAATATAAATGTTATTCAATATTATTTTTATTAAATATTAAAATATTATTAAACATTATTATTATTGAATATTAATAATTAAAAATAAAATAATAAATTAAATAATATAAATAAAAATTAAAAATAAAATAATGAATTAATAATGAATAATAAATTAATAAGTATTAATTAAATATTAATATAAATATTATTATTACTAAACATTAATGATTAAAAATATAAATAATTTAAAATAAGATAGTACAATAGATAATGCAAATAATAATTTTAAATATAAATAATAATTTAAAATAAAACAATAAAATAAATAATGAATTAATGATAAATGATAAATTAATAAATATTAATTATTGTTAACAAATCAAATATTAATATGAATATTATTATTAAATTATTAAATATTAAAATATTATTAAATATTATTATTACTACTATAAAATATTAATAATCAAAAACATTAGTAAGTGAAAATAAAATAATAAAATAATTAATATAAATAATAATTCACAATATAAATAATAATTTAAAATAAAATAATAAAATAAATGATAAATTAATAATAAATAATGAATTAATAAATATTAGATTATTGTTAATAAATTAAATATTAATATAAATATTATTATTAGAAATTATTATTAAATATTAAAATATTGTTGTTATTAAATATTAATGGTTTAAAAAATTAAAATAAATAAATATTAATAATAAATAAATTATAAAATAATATAAGTCTGACTGCAATTTGAATTATTAAAATTTTAAATACTTTATTTAAAATTTCAATAATTTAAATTGCAAAATTTTAATAATTTGAATTATTGTTAATAAATTAAATATGAATATAAATATTATTATTCAGAATTTTTATTATTCAATGTTAAAACATTATTAAATACTATTTTTATTAAATATTAATGATCAAGAATAAAATAATAGATTAAATAATATAAATAATAATTTAAAATATAATAATAAAACAAATAATAAATTATTATTCAATTAAATAAATTATTGTTAAATAAATTTTAATTAAGTTATATTAATGAATAATTTATAAATTAGAATTAAATAAATATTAATTAAATAAATTAAAATTATAAATTACATTTAAATAAGTTAATAAATTAAAATTAAATAAATTGAGACTAAATTAAAATCATATTGAAATAAACTAAAAATTAAATTAAATAAATCAATAAGTATTAATTATTGTTAATAAATTTAATATTAATCTAAATATTATTAAATATTAATAGTTAATATATTAATTATTTAAAATAAAATAATAAAATAAATGAATAAATGATAATTTAAAGTATAAATAATAATTTAAGGTAAAACAATAAAATAAATAATAAATTAATAAATATTAATATGAATATTATCAAATATTATTGTTATTATTATTATTAAAATGTGATTATTAATTATTATTATATATTAATCATTAAAAATGTTCAATATGATTATTAAATATGATTATTAATTATTAATAGTGTTCACACTACCTCCAATTTGTCGTTAAAATCTGTCTCTTCATCGTTTCCATTGAAAAAAACTCTCTTAGCCATCAGACGGATATGGTGAGCGATACACCCGATGTTTGTAATGGAAGCAGACAGAAAAGTGAGATGAGAGAGCTCTCTCTTTCGGACTTAGAAAATTTTTGCTCGTTTTGAGCGTTTCGTCAGTACAACGACAACAGTGCCATATTAAATAATAATTCAAAATATAAATGATAACTTAAAATAAAGTAATAAAATAAATAATGAATTAGTAATAAATAATAAATATTAATTCCTGTTAATAAATTAAATGCAGACATAAATATTATTATTAAATATTATTATTTTTAAATATTATTAATTTGAAATCAAATAACAAATTAAGTAATGTAAATAACAATTTAAAATAAAATAATAAAATAACAAATGAATTAATACTAAATTAATAAATATTAATTATTGTTAAAAAATGAAATATTAATATAAATATTATTAAATATTATAATTATTAAATATTAAGATATAATTAAATATTATTATTACTAGATATTAATAATTAAAAATAACAATAATTAAAAATAAAATAATAAAATAAATGATGAATTAATAATAAAAAATAGATTTGAAAATATTAATTATTGCACATAAATTAAATATTAATATGAACATCAGATATTTTTATCATTAAATATTAAAGTAATGAAAATATAAAAAATTATAAATTAATAAATTTTGTGAAATTTTGAAGTTTTATATTGTTTTGCTTCTGATCTTCATGTGAAGTATTTGTAGGAAGAAAAAGAAGTTGGAACTAGCGGCCGCGTTTGTTCCCTCGGTAAGAATTACTTTTCATAGATTTCCAAGAATTTGTGTTTTTATTTCTTTCAATCTTTTGGTGATTGTTTTTGGATTAAAGTTCCCGAAAGAGCTATCAATTAGCTTTCAACATTTCTGCGGGTGCTGCCTCGAGGATGCCCAATAAAAATAGTGCAAATATTATTTGCATTTTCTTTCCAAACAATTATAGAGCATTTCAAGAATTTTTTTTAGCCCAATTTCTCTGAAGGGTGTAATTATTTGTTTCATTATAGATGGAACGAACAATTTTATGAGCGAACGACGAGCGACGACCCGTATCGACGTACATGTGAGTGATCTGATCTGCTCTTGTGGTTTGGTTTTTTATTCATCATTTCAGTTTTATTGCAGCATAGTTAGTTGTTTTGATGCAATGTTTTTTTAAATCATGATTCATCCATCTGTCCTGGTCGGCAAACAGCACACTTTGCAATAACACATCATATTTTTATTTTAGTTCATATTTAGGCTCACAGGAAAGTTGACGTTATTTAGTATGTACTGCACATTAGCTATACAATAATACTGCGCATCAGCTATTCCACAGATACGTTCAGGTATACAAACAGCAACTGCAAGAGTATGCGTTCTGCAGTGCGAGTATGAATAGAAATGCTTTCAAAAATGGTTTCGTAAATTATTAACATTTTCGAAGATATCAATAATGAGGTGAAAGAATTTTGTGAACTCTTAAGTGAATTGCTTTGGGGATTTGTGTTCTGAGAAAATTAAACTATGTAACCCGTTGTTATGAGCAATATTCCGTTTCGTTTATCACCCAGTTTCCCACCAGCTGTTATGATCAGTGTTTTGAAATTTTAGAATAGTAAACTTGGGATGACTAGGTAATCTTCAGCGTTGGTATGTAGGTTGTATGGGAGTGAATTTTAGAAATGCATTTGTAGAATTATCAATTTTGGAACTACAACTAGTTGCATATCGCATACTCTTGCAGCTAGTTGTACATACATCTCATACACACGTCGTTAGTTCGCTGTTTACATTTAGGCACGTTTACAAATCAATAATTTGGTATACAATACATTAGTCGTAATTTTATGGAGGTAGAATGCATATGCACAATTTCTCTTACTTTAAAAAATACATCATGCAGTCGAGTTTGCACAATACATAGTGTAAGTGCGAGAAAAGCTACAAAAACTATTGTTGCTACTAAGAATTAGTTTTATTTTCGGATATGAGACGAGTACAATTTAAAATAAAATAATAATTTAAAATAAAATAATAAAATAAACAATGAATTAATAAATAATAAATTAATGAATATTAATTATTGTTAATAAATTAAATATTAATATGAATATTATTATTAAATATTAAATTATTATTAAATATTATTATTATTATATAAATATTGATAATTAAAAATATTAATAATCTTAAAATAAATTAATAAAATAAATAACATAAATAATAATTTATAATATAAATAATAATCTAAAATAAAATAATAAAATAAATGATAAATTAATAATAAATAAATAAATATTAATTATTATTAATAAATTAAATATTAATATAAATATTATTATTAAAAATTATTATTAAATATTAAAATATTGCTTATTATTAAAATATTAATGATTAAAAACATTAAAATAATAATTAATATATTTTTATTATTAAATATCATTATTATTAAATGCTAACAATTAAAAATAAAATAATAAATTGAATTAATAATTATATTATTGATGAATTGAATAAATTGAATAAAAATATTATTAAATAATTATAAATTGTGATTTAAATTAGAGTATTAAAATTAATTAATTAATTATTTATTAATTAATTTATTAATTTAAAATAAGTATTAAAATTAAAATAAATTAAAATTATAAATTATATTTAAATAAGTTAATAAATTAAAATGAAATAAATTCAAACTAAATCAAAATTATATGAAAATAAATTAAAAATTAAATAAATATTAAGATATGAAATTAAAACTGAGAATAAGTGCAGTTGTTGTTGACAAACTTCAGAGTAGTTTATTGTTCAAAGAAGTACAAAGTAATATTGTTCAAAAGTAGTTTATAAGTTAGAGGAATGGTTTATTAAAAAGTTCGCCAGATGTTAAGTACCACGCACAGACTCAGTCAGTGATGATACACAATGTTACACGCATACAAAGTAGTGTTTGCCACCAGGACAGAAGGAGACAGATTCATGAAAATCCACGAACAAGGAATGTGAGATTCAATAGATATATATAATATTAGATAATATAGATAGATCTAAGATATTGTATCTTATACATTATTTATTGTATTAGATTATATATTTATATATATTATTTTACTTGATTTAATTTTTGGTATATATTAATTAATTATATATTTATTTATATATTAGTTATATATTAATTTATATATTAATATTAATTTTATTTAATATATTAATATTAATTAATATTAGTTATAATTATAATTTAATTATAATATAATAATACATTAATATTAATATAATAATATTAATTAATTAATTTATATATTTTAATATTAATATATCAATTAATTAATTTATATATATTAGATTATTATTGGTATAGATATATATTATATAATTTAACTCATAAGTAACTTTATTCGGTCGAACTCGTTTTTGAGCTTGCCTGGTCTTACCTGGTTTTTGAGCTTACAGGGAACATTCGTTGTGTATGTAATCTTTCTTAGCCTATAGATAACGTCGTTTTATTCTTTGCGTGCAAGCGCTCTGCTCATTTCGTTCAGCAAGTCATCACCATTTTAGATCGTCAGGTATGTCGGGCACTCGTTGTATTTATGTATTTAATATTTATGTATTGTATGTATGTATCTATGTATGAGAATTGTTGTTGTTTGTTGTAAGCTCGTATGAATTATGTAAATAAACTTATTTCGTCGACAAGCTGACCACAGGGCTGTTGAAGTGTTGGCACTCTGCCAACTACCATAATCAGAAAATCTCCCCGAGACACAGAAATTTGACTTCATCGAATCAGTACGAAAAATTACGTGAAAATTGTGTTAAAGTGTTGGCACTCTGCCAACTACCGTAATCAGAAAATCGCTTCGAGACCCAGCTTTTTGAACTCATCAAACCGAATCGAAAAATTGAGTTGCGTGAAATTACGTGAGCTTACGTGAAAGTACGTGAGCTTACGTGAAAATACGTGAGCTTACGTGAAAATACGTGAGCTCACGTGAAAATACGTGAGCTCACGTGAAAATACGTGAAATTGCAAGAAATTTGAGTTAAAGTGTTGGCACTCTGCCAACTACCGTAATCAGAAAGTCGCTTCGAGACCCGTATTTTTGAATTTATCAAACGGAATCGAAAAATTGAGTTACGTGAAAGTACGTGAGCTTACGTGAAAGTACGTGAGCTTACGTGAAAATACGTGAGCTTACGTGAAAATACGTGAGCTCACGTGAAAATACGTGAGCTCACGTGAAAATACGTGAAATTGCAAGAAATTTGAGTTAAAGTGTTGGCACTCTGCCAACTACCGTAATCAGAAAGTCGCTTCGAGACCCGTATTTTTGAATTTATCAAACGAAATCGAAAAATTGAGTTAAGTGAAAGTACGTGAGCTTACGTGAAAATACGTGAGCTCACGTGAAAATACGTGAGCTTACGTGAAAATACGTGAGCTCACGTGAAAATACGTGAAAATTGCATGAAATTTGAGTTCAAGTGTTGGCACTCTGCCAACTACCGTAATCAGAAAATCGCTTCGAGACCCATATTTTTGAATTTATCAAAATGGGTGTCATCAGCGGCGAAGAACTTTATCTTTGACCAATTTAACAAGAACTTTATTGACCAATTACATAATTACAAACAAAGAACAACGAAACAATAAAACAATTTTTCTGTTATCGCACCATTTAGAGAGGCTCAAAATAACCTAAACATCATTTCTTGCCACCCGTAACACCTCAGAATTTAGTCTGAAAACATCTAAACCGAGGGAGCTTCTAAAAATTCATAAGCGGCACTATGAAATAAGTAAGGAGGTGGGAGAATGGTGCGACAACAGTATACCGATAAAATTAATTTGATAGAGTGATAAAAGTGATAAAATAAATTTGTCGCATCGCAAAACATAGAACTACCTGTTGTCTCATTGCCCTTTCCTATCTGAAAAGGATAATCACAATAAAATCCTAATAAAACAATGTAAATAAAAAATAAACAAATATAAAAATAAACAAAAATTTTCAATGGTTTCAATTCAGTCAAATTACAATAGGACGAATGTTAAAATCCCTGAACGATTTACTAGAAATTAGAAGGCCTTGAAACCACTCACTGAATATCGAACACTACAGAATCTACTCTACCTCGTAATACTTAAGTGAAGTAAAACTCACAATCCTCGTTTCATCGACTCTGTAGTGAGTAGACTAATTAGCCTCAACATCGTTAATAAGCAAATGGATTCAATAGTGTTGGCACCATTACTTGTTTCCCCAAAAATTAATCTTTTTAAAGACGTTCACTCGAAAAACTACCTGACTAATGAAAGTCTGATCTCGACTGCAGTTGAATACTATTCACACACTGTAATACTTTCAATGGTTTCAATTCGGTCAAATTACAATAGGACGAAATATTTGTTATATGGTGCCAAAACTTTCGAACCAATCTAATTAAACTCATATCCTCATTCCTCAGGAGCAATCATTTTGCTTATAATCTTTTAGTGACAGAAAGAAATTTAAGTCGATCAGTTCCCACCGACACTAATGTGAATAATTCTCCAAATTCCCAGTCCTCTGAAGTCCCTCCTCTACTCCTGGTTGGCGGATACTACAGCTTGTTGCATTTAATGCAGTTCCATATATAACTCAAATTTTTATCTTCTTCGTTCAAACTATATGAATACTTCCGATAAATCCCGTAATATGCCCATGCTTACTTGCAACCTCATATGCCGTATTGCCTTCCTACGGCTGTTGTACTACTTTATACGATATTCTGTGATGATTCGACGGAACAATCCAATAACACCTCAGCGCTAAACCATTGTTTAATGTACTTCTGTGCCATATACGTATGGTCATGTAATCTGATGTGTATAAACCGCATAAACCTAAGCAATGTGTTGATGATGATACAATAAATAACTAATAATGTACGCAAATAATGTATGAATGTGCAATATGCATCACTCATCTAAGCAACTAATATAAGCTATCCTAAAAACTGGTACTACCAAACTACTACTAGACTAACTTAATCTACACCAGAAGTTAAGATGAAACTACAGCATAAAAACGCAATTTGAAACATAGTTCGTTCCGATATTTCGTTCCGAAATTTTTAGCCTAAATCAATCCTTTTGAACAGTTTAATGAGATATTGAAATCTTATTACCTAGTGCCAGTCAACTGAACATTTGATGTACCTATCTGAAGCTGACCACATTTGAGCTCATAAACTTTCTGAAACATTTCACATCTGTGAGCCGCTATTCTGATTTCTCAATTCTCAAAGACGTAATGTGAATGCTCTCTTATCGCCGCTGTTGTTGAAATGCTTATTTATAACAACAACTTATAAATATTTCAGTGCTTTCAATTAGCTTCTATGCATGACTGCCTGCCAACCAGAAGCACTTCATTGAGAGAGGGACTAACAGACGGATATTTCTGACTGATAAATCAATTACAGGGAATTAAACCAAATCAAAACTGAAATATGAAAAAAGAAAATAAGTAAACAGCGGAAGGAACACTCACTGAGGATTCTCGATTGCCGCGTTTTACCGGCCGGCATCTTTCCTCGCTGTTTTCATCGCCCTGTAATTCAATGATTACAGTTGATAAGTGATAAACACACGATAATCATCAGTACCTTTCAATCCTACACTAAACATTTTCACAGATGGCTGGTCAAAGCCGTTCGTCGAAGACATGGAAAGCTTTTTAACTTAGGCTGAGGATCATCAAAAAGTATATGATAATATGTATCTAATATAATAATATACAATCTAATATAATACACTCTATATAATCTAATATAATAAATGATGTATAAAATATAATATCTTAGATAGAATGTGTACGGAATATATATCTTATATAAAATAATATAATATAATAAATAAAGCAATATAATATAATAAATAATAATATATTATATAATATAATAATAATATAATAAATAATAATATAATATATAATCTAATATAATATTTAGGTTGAGATACCTACTAACAAGACCGGGCAAGCTCAAAAACGAGTGTGACTGGATAAAGTTACCCATGCGCTAAATTATGTAAAGTTCGTGGAATTTCATGAATCAGTCTTCTTCTGTCCTGGTGGCAAACACTAATTTGTATGCGTGTAACATTATGTAGCTTGGCTGGCTGAGTCTGTACTATTATCTGTGCGTAGTACTTAATATCTAGTGCACCTTTTAATAAACCATTCGGCTAATTAACCGCTCTCTTTCAAAATTTGTTCATTTTCGACTTTTGCCTATTCACTACATTTGAATTTTTGCTGTATTGAATCGTATTAACAGTGTGTTCGTTGCTTTCACTTTATGAATAAGCAGTTGAAAAATTATGTTATAATCACAACCGTAATGCACATATGTGTATTAATAATTTTCGCTATAATTTACCTACGTTAAAGTCTGTCAGCAATAATTGTGCTCGCCTCACATCCGAGAATAAAATTGATTCTGAGTAGAAACAATAGTTTTTGTAGCCTTTTTCGCACGTGCACTATGTATTATGCAAACTCGACTGTATGATGTATTTTTCAAAGTATCAAAAATTGCGCATATGCATTCTGCCTCCATAAAATTACGACCAATGTATTGCATACCAAATTATTGATTTGTAAACGTGCCTAAATGTAAACAGCGAACTAACAACGTGTGTATGAGATGTATGTACGACTAGCTGCAAGAGTACGTAATTCCAGTATATGTACAACTGGATATAGTTCTAAAGTTGACGGTTCCATCAATATGTTACTGAAATTCACTCTCATACTACCCACACACCGACGTTGAAGATTACTTTGTCATTTTAAGATTATCATTCGAAATTTCAGAACACCGATTATTAAAACTGCGGTGGGAAAAGAAATGATAAACCAAACGGAAAATTAGTCATGCCTAAGGATCGAAAGATTAATTTTCTTGGACTATGAATCCCTATGTACTAATGAAATTCATTGAATATTTCATGCAATTCGTTCACTTTGTAATGATATCGCTGAAAATTCCGATAATTCCCAAAACGATTTTTTAAAGCATTTCCCTTTATACTCCCACTAAACTCTTGCAGCTGTTGTTCATATACCTAAATCTATCAGTGAAGTAACAAATGTGCACTATTATTTATTAACCAATATTAATGCAAAAAACCTCCTGCATGCCTGAATGTAAACTGTAATATATAAATATGCTAAATGTTTGCCTGTAATTGTAATAAATGGGTTTAATATAAGCATTATTGCTAAGTGTTTGCCGACCAGGACAG
>JAPYMA010001893.1:0-69390 GCA_035041965.1 Anisakis pegreffii
TGATGAGAGACTTGAAAGACAGGCAAATGTATCTTCAAATAACGAATACCATCCTCAATTATCAATTTGTTCGACAACTTTTGTAATTCATACGTTCACTCACCGCAGTCCTCAACCTCACTCACTTGAACCTATGTCCATGCTTCAGCTTCAGTATAAAGTTAGACCCGAGCCTGAATGGAGCTTATGAGACCTGAAGCTGAGGCGGGTGAAGGCATAATGCTTAAAAATGACCTCGATTTCTTACCTTAGCAGACATACTCCTCGAGACGCAATATAGATCAAATGCGATTACCATTATCATTAAACTCACAACCGGCTTTAATAATCGACCGATCCGCACTCTACCGTAATATAACCCTTTCATTTTACGAACCAACCAACCAAACCAAACCATAACCCAAATCAATTCGTCGAACAATACTTGATGAAGGAAAGCATATCAGATGTGTAATTTATTTATCATAATTTGCAAAGTTTGTCACCTCACAACCGTTTTGAAGGAAATTTGATGATGCAAATTTTGTTGCATCATTAAAAAGCATCCGACCCAGGCAGGACTCGAACCTGAATTTCGCCTCCGGAGGGCGACGCCTTATCCATTAGGCCACAGGGCCTTCATAATTACCGTGTCAATGCAAGGCTCTTTGAATAACTAATAATTTTTCATGGCTTTTAAATAAGCGCCTCATTTCCATTACTATGTAGATATTTCTATCAGAGAGAGGCATCTATCAGAGAATATAATTTCACCTGAACAATGCCCTTAAGTTGCCGACATTAATACCTTGAAGTACCATATTGTGCCTTACTCTACTATAACGCGAGTTCTAGATTGCGTCGTTAAAAGCAAAATTCTTACGATTCCCTTCTCCAGAAGCAATAATTCCATACAAGTGAAATCCAAGTCAAAATCGAGCTATTGTGCATTCACTCATATCAGTGTTTGTTTACTTTTAGCTAATCAAAAGAATTAAATGAAAACTTTGCTAACAAATCACCTCCCTAATGCAATAACTTTTCATTGGGTATCAAAAGAATTTAGATACTTTACAGACGATATTTCAAACGGTACCATAATGGATCACCTCTTAAAGAGAGCAATGATTCGAGTTAGTGCCCATCATATATTCAATAATGCTTGCTTTGTTTAACCGATCAAATAAACGCATTCTCAAATGAATATCAGCACAATCAATTCCCAGCCGATGTTACACAAAACCATTAGCAAGAGCAGAATGAAGGCTTAGGCAGCTTAATAGATAATCCATTAACTCTCACTTAAACCTTTCAGTAAATAACAACAACAACGATTTCACTGAAAATTGATTATTCATACAGCAATCTATGAAATCGAATCATCCAAATGAAAAACAAATCGAAACAATCAAAGCCGTGCATAAAAATAAATAAAATCACACGTCAGGTGTTCCATTTTACAACACTCAATTTTGATCACTATCAAATAACAACATTCAGAAAGTTGCAATCCTCAAATACTTTGCCTCATCTCCAATCAGTTCTCTTATCGCATCCAGCTCAGCTCGTTCAGCTTCGAGTCCAACATGAATTACTACTCACTTTTGCTAGCACCAGATCAGCATGTATCATTACAGCGCAGATCTAAATGAAAATTCTGAATTTTGAAACTTATTTTCCAGCACAAAGTTTGCATCTTCGTCGAAAATGAGATAATTTTCCATGCGATTCCGTGCCTAATAACAAGTTAATTTTCAGGATAATGAATCAACAATTGATCTTACTGCTCGCGACAATCCCTTTGATTGCATGCGGAGATGCGCCACCCAGAACAACAAGCGCTAAGGGAACATTGCTTTGCGGTGAGAAGCCATATGAGGATGCTCGAGTGCGACTGTATCGAATGAATTCTGAGGGTGCGCTTTCGCAAGGAACTATACAATTTTCATTCCATATATCATTATCTCCGTGAAGTATCAGACCATAAGTATCATGAACTTCGAAAAATTCACGGCACTTCTACGCGAGCAATCATACCAAAGTGATAAAAATCCAGAAAATATCCCATGAATGTTGCCGTAGAAGAGGATCCCAGGTGATAATTTCAGAAAAGAGCATTTCGGCAACTAATGATTCGAAAAATTTCTTCCAGACAACAAAGAAATTCTGGATTATAAGGTGACCAGTTCGTCGGGAATGTTCCAAGTGGATGGCAATACCCAAGGACGACCCAAAAACGAGTCAATTATGACACCATTCGTTCGAATCTATCATAAATGTGATGAAAATCCACAGAAAGATGCAAGTTTCTGTTCAAATTCACCTTTGAATCAATTCCTTTTCATTGTCCATTTGAATCAGAATCACCAAAGCCGATAACTTCGTATTCTAACGCCAAATCGCTCGTTAACCAAAATCTGGAAACGAGGATCGGAATTTCGGAACAGTGGAAAGCGCAACTAACATGCCACAATACTTGAGAGAGAAGCGGTTCAGGAAGACAGAAATTTCAAGCAACATTTACTAAATACTCGTAACTGGATTAAAGGATCAGCTACAAATGGCAAAATCAACTTCTCAGCAAAAAATGCGCAGGCGTTCAATGCTATTATGATCAAATGCAATTGCGATGAAATAAGTCAGTTGAAAACACTGTAAGGGCAAATTGCAACTCTTATCAGACTCGCGATTGAAGATAGCTTTCTTGCGATTGGTATAGCCATGCGTGAAGATAGCAGTCAACTGATGTATCGTCAATTAAAAGAAGCGAAAAGTATCAGTGATATATGGAAAAGGATTAAATGGCTTAAATGAATTGAATGGCATAATAATAATTGTATGGAAAGAAAAATCGAACGAAATAATCGAAAAATCAAAACCGTATGATAGTATTAGAGTCCAAAAAATACTGATTTAGTCGTTTTTCTGAAGTGTTAGTTGAAATTCAACATAAAGTCTTACAGCATCCGTCTGATGATAACAGCGATGAAATCAGCTGATCGTTAGCGACATTTTCCTTTCTGGTATCACACTATGATGAAATCATTTCAGTATAATGAAATCATTCCGTCTAACCGGAACTTCCGAATTATAGCTGGCACTTTGAGGCTTTTTAAAAAAATAGTAATCCTCCCCTTCAGCTTTCAGAGTTTAGAATAGGAAACTAGGTTAAAGCCGACCAATAGAGTGCAGTAATTCATGCAATTTCAGCGCGGATTCCGACGTTTCCAGATGCAGATTCCGGCAGAATTTGTGTTCAACGGTCGACTCGCAAAACAAGCGTTTGACCTTGGCTCTATGAACCTGCAACTGATCTTCCCTGGCGAGACAATGGAGAAAAATTTCCAGGAATAGAATGTGTGACAGTATTCACGACGCTTCACCTGTCAGATCAAAACCAAAACGTTTCAAAACAAAACTTTCAGCGTATAACGACGAACAGAAAGCGTCCTTCCACATACTATCCAGTAATGAAAATAATTACCACCAATATGTAATGCCTTATGCGTATTTGTCTGTGACAATAACAAAACAATAGCAATCAATGAATGAATAAACACTCATTAATGAACTGATCCACAACAAATCATGAATTGATCCATCATGAATTGATCCATCATCAGACGCAATGAATCGTTTCCCTATTGTATTCACATCCCAACGAAATAGTCTCCAATTGCATTCATTCACAATCGAATTTGCGACCGACCAATAATGCTTGCAGTTGCCACAGTAAAAATATATGTTCGGTGGATATGCAGTGGAAGTTTAATATAGTATTTATTACTCAGCTCTCTCTCAATATTATTCTTGACAATACCAACAATCGGTCAACTTGGCCTACAATATGTTCACACAACATTCAGTTCACAATAATCAGCAGCAATGATGAGTCACAATAGTTTCACAATATGAATGACTTTCACAATATCACAATGACGATTGAATTATTCTATCAACTATGACTTTACACTTGACGTCGACAATATCAACCATACATTTTCTAATACGAATCCGGAGCCTCGATCTTCAGCGTTCCATCCTTAAATACCTGCGGCTCACATCCATCCTGTAATTCATTGAATGTACTTTCTCATAACATTTTGTTGTTGATCAGCCTCTGCTCGTGGGAATCTTTTGCCTGTAAGGTTTGAATTAAAGATATCAAGTACTTTGTTTGGGTTATATTTCAAATTCTTTAGATTTAGATTTTATGTTTTGAGAATGAGATGCTTGACTTGGTTACACCATTAAACAAATCACCAATTTCTATATTACAATATCATATTTCCTTAACACTCTGCATTCTTTTATTCTACCAAAAAGTGCATATGTTATCCGATAACTCTAGCGTACTTTCAAATGTGCTTCCAGTTCAGACACGACCAATTGATAAATCCATATGTAATCCGTTAATCTTATATACTACTACCAGTTGCTATCAATCGGTTTTCCGCATAACATAAAGATTTCCGGATTCTTAGATGTTACGTATATCATCCGCCAGTGTAAAACGAGTGCATACAAACATGAATAATGAGAATATTTTTACTGAATTCACTTCATTTGACCACAAAAATATTCACTATTCATTCATTTACAAGGAAAACGAAATGAAAACATTTCCAAACTTCAAAAACTCCAATCAAAAACGTCAGAAATGAGACAGTCGTAAAATTTGAACAAACATCAATGCAACGTAACGCAAAACGCAATGCAATATGTAAATGTCGACAATAGAAATGTAACATATTGTATGTATAATTTCAAATCAATCTGAACGAACAAAACTTGAAATTCGACAGAATATGAAAATCAAAACCGAAAAATTCGATCGCCAATGAATCCAAACAGGTAAAGAATAAACGATCAATTAGTAACAAGAAGCATAATAATCAGACAACTCTCCAATCTCATTACACCATTCAACATATTCAAACGTACCTGAACAAACTCTTATCGCATATCACACTTGAACTTCCTTGTCAACCCATCCAACAAACCCATTATGACGAATCACTCAAATCCTAAGTAAACTTACTTACATGCCCACGATTCTTTCAATCGAGAACCACTGCCATATAACAGACAACCGAAAAAAACCACAGTACAAAAAGCAATCGCACTCTACCATTTAGCACCGTTATCGCAGCAAAAGCACTTATCAATTTATTTCCTCATTCTCACTTAATCACTTCCAATTTCCGCGGGTAAACAAAAACCTACATAAAATCTTACTCACTAGCACATTACACTGTTCTCACCAAAATAAAACATAAAAATTATGGTTACATAAAATTATTTTAATTATACAACAACCGGAAACAAATACGTTACTATACATAAACTCTAAGTTAAACAATACGTAAGAAAGTAACTGAAATGAAACAAAACATATATCAGTAATTCGTAGTAAATAGAAATTATATGATAGCAATAAACCAGTCAGTATGTACCTTATAAGAGGCAAACAACAAAACCTTGAGCCACATTAATCAACTGATGAATGAATATAAACGAATACCACCGGATAGTTTGGTAATAATAATGACGATAATAATAACAAACTAAAAACCATAGAATTTGGCTTAATCAACTGAATAAAATCGTCAATTACTACGAGACAACCACTCACTGGAAGTGTTACTATTCAAGTGAATTAACTCGAATGTTCCACGATAACGAAAAACACATCACAATCATTTTTCATCAATTCATACAATACTCCATTGGTTCATATATACTAACACACCGCTTTAAAAGGGCACCTTATTGAAAAAGATAACTGAAAAATGCAAATATTCTACTTATTGAATTATGAACCGTGAATTTTGATATATATATATATATATATCAAAATTCACGGTTCATAATTCAATAAGTAGAATATTTGCATTTTTCAGTTATCTTTTTCAATAAGGTGCCCTTTTTAAGCGGTGTGTTAGTATTTATGAACCAATGGAGTATTGTATGAATTGATGAAAAATGATCGTGATGTGTTTTTCGTTATCGTGGAACATTTGAATTAATTCACTTGAATAGTAATACTTCCAGTGAGTGGTTGTCTCGTAGTAATTGACGATTTTATTCAGTTGATTAAGCCAAATTCTATGGTTTTTAGTTTGTTATTATTATCGTCATTATTATTACCAAACTATCCGGTGGTATTCGTTTATATTCATTCATCAGTTGATTAATGTGGCTCAAGGTTTTGTTGTTTGCCTCTTATAAGGTACATACTGACTGGTTTATTGCTATCATATAATTTCTATTTACTACGAATTACTGATATATGTTTTGTTTCATTTCAGTTACTTTCTTACGTATTGTTTAACTTAGAGTTTATGTATAGTAACGTATTTGTTTCCGGTTGTTGTATAATTAAAATAATTTTATGTAACCATAATTTTTATGTTTTATTTTGGTGAGAACAGTGTAATGTGCTAGTGAGTAAGATTTTATGTAGGTTTTTGTTTACCCGCGGAAATTGGAAGTGATTAAGTGAGAATGAGGAAATAAATTGATAAGTGCTTTTGCTGCGATAACGGTGCTAAATGGTAGAGTGCGATTGCTTTTTGTACTGTGGTTTTTTTCGGTTGTCTGTTATATGGCAGTGGTTCTCGATTGAAAGAATCGTGGGCATGTAAGTAAGTTTACTTAGGATTTGAGTGATTCGTCATAATGGGTTTGTTGGATGGGTTGACAAGGAAGTTCAAGTGTGATATGCGATAAGAGTTTGTTCAGGTACGTTTGAATATGTTGAATGGTGTAATGAGATTGGAGAGTTGTCTGATTATTATGCTTCTTGTTACTAATTGATCGTTTATTCTTTACCTGTTTGGATTCATTGGCGATCGAATTTTTCGGTTTTGATTTTCATATTCTGTCGAATTTCAAGTTTTGTTCGTTCAGATTGATTTGAAATTATACATACAATATGTTACATTTCTATTGTCGACATTTACATATTGCATTGCGTTTTGCGTTACGTTGCATTGATGTTTGTTCAAATTTTACGACTGTCTCATTTCTGACGTTTTTGATTGGAGTTTTTGAAGTTTGGAAATGTTTTCATTTCGTTTTCCTTGTAAATGAATGAATAGTGAATATTTTTGTGGTCAAATGAAGTGAATTCAGTAAAAATATTCTCATTATTCATGTTTGTATGCACTCGTTTTACACTGGCGGATGATATACGTAACATCTAAGAATCCGGAAATCTTTATGTTATGCGGAAAACCGATTGATAGCAACTGGTAGTAGTATATAAGATTAACGGATTACATATGGATTTGTCAATTGGTCGTGTCTGAACTGGAAGCACATTTGAAAGTACGCTAGAGTTATCGGATAACATATGCACTTTTTGGTAGAATAAAAGAATGCAGAGTGTTAAGGAAATATGATATTGTAATATAGAAATTGGTGATTTGTTTAATGGTGTAACCAAGTCAAGCATCTCATTCTCAAAACATAAAATCTAAATCTAAAGAATTTGAAATATAACCCAAACAAAGTACTTGATATCTTTAATTCAAACCTTACAGGCAAAAGATTCCCACGAGCAGAGGCTGATCAACAACAAAATGTTATGAGAAAGTACATTCAATGAATTACAGGATGGATGTGAGCCGCAGGTATTTAAGGATGGAACGCTGAAGATCGAGGCTCCGGATTCGTATTAGAAAATGTATGGTTGATATTGTCGACGTCAAGTGTAAAGTCATAATTGATAGAATAAGTCAATCGTCATTGTGATATTGTGAAAGTCATTCATATTGTGAAACTATTGTGACTCATCATTGCTGCTGATTATTGTGAACTGAATGTTGTGTGAACATATTGTAGGCCAAGTTGACCGATTGTTGGTATTGTCAAGAATAATATTGAGAGAGAGCTGAGTAATAAATACTATATTAAACTTCCACTGCATATCCACCGAACATATATTTTTACTGTGGCAACTGCAAGCATTATTGGTCGGTCGCAAATTCGATTGTGAATGAATGCAATTGGAGACTATTTCGTTGGGATGTGAATACAATAGGGAAACGATTCATTGCGTCTGATGATGGATCAATTCATGATGGATCAATTCATGATTTGTTGTGGATCAGTTCATTAATGAGTGTTTATTCATTCATTGATTGCTATTGTTTTGTTATTGTCACAGACAAATACGCATAAGGCATTACATATTGGTGGTAATTATTTTCATTACTGGATAGTATGTGGAAGGACGCTTTCTGTTCGTCGTTATACGCTGAAAGTTTTGTTTTGAAACGTTTTGGTTTTGATCTGACAGGTGAAGCGTCGTGAATACTGTCACACATTCTATTCCTGGAAATTTTTCTCCATTGTCTCGCCAGGGAAGATCAGTTGCAGGTTCATAGAGCCAAGGTCAAACGCTTGTTTTGCGAGTCGACCGTTGAACACAAATTCTGCCGGAATCTGCATCTGGAAACGTCGGAATCCGCGCTGAAATTGCATGAATTACTGCACTCTATTGGTCGGCTTTAACCTAGTTTCCTATTCTAAACTCTGAAAGCTGAAGGGGAGGATTACTATTTTTTTAAAAAGCCTCAAAGTGCCAGCTATAATTCGGAAGTTCCGGTTAGACGGAATGATTTCATTATACTGAAATGATTTCATCATAGTGTGATACCAGAAAGGAAAATGTCGCTAACGATCAGCTGATTTCATCGCTGTTATCATCAGACGGATGCTGTAAGACTTTATGTTGAATTTCAACTAACACTTCAGAAAAACGACTAAATCAGTATTTTTTGGACTCTAATACTATCATACGGTTTTGATTTTTCGATTATTTCGTTCGATTTTTCTTTCCATACAATTATTATTATGCCATTCAATTCATTTAAGCCATTTAATCCTTTTCCATATATCACTGATACTTTTCGCTTCTTTTAATTGACGATACATCAGTTGACTGCTATCTTCACGCATGGCTATACCAATCGCAAGAAAGCTATCTTCAATCGCGAGTCTGATAAGAGTTGCAATTTGCCCTTACAGTGTTTTCAACTGACTTATTTCATCGCAATTGCATTTGATCATAATAGCATTGAACGCCTGCGCATTTTTTGCTGAGAAGTTGATTTTGCCATTTGTAGCTGATCCTTTAATCCAGTTACGAGTATTTAGTAAATGTTGCTTGAAATTTCTGTCTTCCTGAACCGCTTCTCTCTCAAGTATTGTGGCATGTTAGTTGCGCTTTCCACTGTTCCGAAATTCCGATCCTCGTTTCCAGATTTTGGTTAACGAGCGATTTGGCGTTAGAATACGAAGTTATCGGCTTTGGTGATTCTGATTCAAATGGACAATGAAAAGGAATTGATTCAAAGGTGAATTTGAACAGAAACTTGCATCTTTCTGTGGATTTTCATCACATTTATGATAGATTCGAACGAATGGTGTCATAATTGACTCGTTTTTGGGTCGTCCTTGGGTATTGCCATCCACTTGGAACATTCCCGACGAACTGGTCACCTTATAATCCAGAATTTCTTTGTTGTCTGGAAGAAATTTTTCGAATCATTAGTTGCCGAAATGCTCTTTTCTGAAATTATCACCTGGGATCCTCTTCTACGGCAACATTCATGGGATATTTTCTGGATTTTTATCACTTTGGTATGATTGCTCGCGTAGAAGTGCCGTGAATTTTTCGAAGTTCATGATACTTATGGTCTGATACTTCACGGAGATAATGATATATGGAATGAAAATTGTATAGTTCCTTGCGAAAGCGCACCCTCAGAATTCATTCGATACAGTCGCACTCGAGCATCCTCATATGGCTTCTCACCGCAAAGCAATGTTCCCTTAGCGCTTGTTGTTCTGGGTGGCGCATCTCCGCATGCAATCAAAGGGATTGTCGCGAGCAGTAAGATCAATTGTTGATTCATTATCCTGAAAATTAACTTGTTATTAGGCACGGAATCGCATGGAAAATTATCTCATTTTCGACGAAGATGCAAACTTTGTGCTGGAAAATAAGTTTCAAAATTCAGAATTTTCATTTAGATCTGCGCTGTAATGATACATGCTGATCTGGTGCTAGCAAAAGTGAGTAGTAATTCATGTTGGACTCGAAGCTGAACGAGCTGAGCTGGATGCGATAAGAGAACTGATTGGAGATGAGGCAAAGTATTTGAGGATTGCAACTTTCTGAATGTTGTTATTTGATAGTGAGCAAAATTGAGTGTTGTAAAATGGAACACCTGACGTGTGATTTTATTTATTTTTATGCACGGCTTTGATTGTTTCGATTTGTTTTTCATATGGATGATTCGATTTCATAGATTGCTGTATGAATAATCAATTTTCAGTGAAATCGTTGTTGTTGTTATTTACTGAAAGGTTTAAGTGAGAGTTAATGGATTATCTATTAAGCTGCCTAAGCCTTCATTCAGCTCTTGCTAATGGTTTTGTGTAACATCGGCTGGGAATTGATTGTGCTGATATTCATTTGAGAATGCGTTTATTTGATCGGTTAAACAAAGCAAGCATTATTGAATATATGATGGGCACTAACTCGAATCATTGCTCTCTTTAAGAGGTGATCCATTATGGTACCGTTTGAAATATCGTCTGTAAAGTATCTAAATTCTTTTGATACCCAATGAAAAGTTATTGCATTAGGGAGGTGATTTGTTAGCAAAGTTTTCATTTAATTCTTTTGATTAGCTAAAAGTAAACAAATACTGATATGAGTGAATGCACAATAGCTCGATTTTGACTTGGATTTCACTTGTATGGAATTATTGCTTCTGGAGAAGGGAATCGTAAGAATTTTGCTTTTAACGACGCAATCTAGAACTCGCGTTATAGTAGAGTAAGGCACAATATGGTACTTCAAGGTATTAATGTCGGCAACTTAAGGGCATTGTTCAGGTGAAATTATATTCTCTGATAGATGCCTCTCTCTGATAGAAATATCTACATAGTAATGGAAATGAGGCGCTTATTTAAAAGCCATGAAAAATTATTAGTTATTCAAAGAGCCTTGCATTGACACGCTAATTATGAAGGCCCTGTGGCCTAATGGATAAAACGTCGCCCTCCGGAGGCGAAAACTGCAGGTTCGAGTCCTGCCTGGGTCGGATGCTTTTTAATGATGCAACAAAATTTGCATCATCAAATTTCCTTCAAAACGGTTGTGAGGTGACAAACTTTGCAAATTATGATAAATAAATTACACATCTGATATGCTTTCCTTCATCAAGTATTGTTCGACGAATTGATTTGGGTTATGGTTTGGTTTGGTTGGTTGGTTCGTAAAATGAAAGGGTTATATTACGGTAGAGTGCGGATCGGTCGATTATTAAAGCCGGTTGTGAGTTTAATGATAATGGTAATCGCATTTGATCTATATTGCGTCTCGAGGAGTATGTCTGCTAAGGTAAGAAATCGAGGTCATTTTTAAGCATTATGCCTTCACCCGCCTCAGCTTCAGGTCTCATAAGCTCCATTCAGGCTCGGGTCTAACTTTAAATTGAAGCTGAAGCATGGACATAGGTTCAAGTGAGTGAGGTTGAGGACTGCGGTGAGTGAACGTATGAATTACAAAAGTTGTCGAACAAATTGATAATTGAGGGTGGTATTCGTTATTTGAAGATACATTTGCCTGTCTTTCAAGTCTCTCATCATATCACCTCAGTCTTGTCACTTAGATTGTCATATCAGTAAGTTTGTCGGTACTTCAGATCATCGCAGATTTTTTGATTGGACGGGAATGCATATGTCAGTTCAGAGGTGAATATTATGATCTATGCTATCATTTGCCAGAGAATGGTTTAGTGCGTGGCAGAAGAATGAACTGTGACAGTTTGTCGATTATGAAGGACTTGAATTTGCTGGGTTAGTGTGGCGCAATTACTTTGGAGTTTGGGATTATATCGTTTCTTATCATCTTCTTTTGAGATGATGTTTAAGATTATTCAGATTGTTTTGTGATAGTCTTATAGCTGTCTTGATATGAAATCAAGTGACTGAGAATTCTCTTGGATGAAGGTCAGAGAGGTGTGGGTGGACGAATGATTTAGAAGGATTGATCGAGACTAAGCGGATTTTGAGCGATAAGTACATCAGTATGCTTCCAAAAACTGCTCATTTCTGCACAGCTGTGATAGGAGCATAATTCTTCGCACTTTTATCAGTGACAGTTATGTGGATTTCACATTGATAAGGATATGGTATATTACTTTAGATGATAATATGAATAGTATACAATTTGTGGATTTACAACGCGAAGCAATGCTGCAACCGGTGTTTGTGACTGCGTTTAGCAGTAATCATTTTGATGAGGGCAAACGACTGGTATGTATGAAGTGATGATTTGAAAAATGTTTTAAAATCATGGGATATATTTCAAATGGAGGTTTAGAGTCCATTAATAGCTGGCATATAATTAAGCAACACTAGCGACTAATATCGAAAAAGAAAGTATAACTGACCAACTTTTGGGTATCCCATTAAATACCGCAGAACGTTGCAGTCATGCGATGAATCCTTTTGTGATTCGATCTCGAGTTGTATCACTTTGAATATTCCGGCATTTGTGCAGTTTACGGACAGATTTTTTGGCAATTGTGATGGTTCTCTTAGGTGATGTTGAATGTTGCTTTTTGCGGAATCAATCAATCGATCAATCGGCATTCTGAGATTACAGATATCCGCAATCCGAAGTGTCCTGCCCAATCAGCTCTTATTAGTGTACGATTTGGGTTTGACGACGGAACAAGCTGAATTCATTCAGGAATTGTGCTCTGTGAAGTATCTACGATTCAATTTTAGTAAATATCCCCCGTTCGTCTCTGAATTAGAGCAATATCGTTGGAAGCCCATCGTTATCGCTGTGAGTCTTTTTGCAACTATGTGCTTTTATCACTCATTTTAAATTTTTGATTTTCACTTTTTTAAATGTTCGTATGCATTTTATAGTTTCATGTACATTTTTCTAAATATTCGTACATTTCGATTTCTCTCCATTCAAAAGTTTTTATCGTGGTTATATTATTTTGATCGATTGCGCCAATGTTACATTGCTTTCAGGAAACGCTTAAAGAATATGCTTCACTATGGTATCTTGATTCTAGTATTGTCATCAGAAAAGGCAATCTTCAGCACATTTATGCACTGGTGCAATGCAGGAGGCGTGTGCCAATTTCATACTTCTTTCCAATTTGCAGAAGTTTTTTCCGCATTGATATTCTGAAAGTTTAACATCTTTCCTATTGTTCCATCGAATCTTTCGCATTGTTTTTTTTTCTGAATTGATAAGTTGATTTTGTTATCTTTTTTACAGTTGAAATTTGAATTGTTCTCGCAGATTTTCCAGTGTCATATGGAATTTCCAATGCTTCGATGCGATTTTTGTGACTTCTCCAAAAATTCCAGGCGTATCCTATTCACAAAATTTGCATTCTTAATCTAGGAATCCAACAGTTGACGATGCGATACGAAGCGATGAGGATCGAGACAGACGAGACTCGTTGAATGGTAGCGAGAATGGATGGAATAAACAGTTGTGGTTGGCAAACGTTCGAGAATGCCAGAAATCGACTTATCTGCTGCAAGGATTCACTGGACATGGCATTTATCCGGTCACAAATCCACGTGAATGTTATTGCTATCGTTGTTGTTATTAGTAGCGGTTGTTAGTATTGTCGTTGTTATCGTTGTCGCTGTTGCATGCGATTCTTATTTTTTGGTGGAGTTACCAAATGCTAGATGAATTATTTTGACTTCAAGTTAGGTTTTATTCGAGACCTTCTCAAACCTTAGTTTTGTTCAAGACAGCTTGGGTTTTATTGTTTCGGTATGATTTAGTTTTACATTCGACGGTTTGAAGTGTTTATTTCACGGTCCTTTCCGCCAATCTTGCGGCGGATTTTAACGAAAATTTAAGAACATATTGGAGAATTGAGAGCATTCTCCAGGAACGTATCAGTTTTTTCCGACGAATTTCGAAAAAATAATGAAGGAAAAAGCACAAATGTACGACGCGGGATTTGCATTAGTGATACGAACCGCAGAAACAGTGAGAAAAATCCTTAAATGGTAAATTTTATTATTACAATTCATTATTCTATAGAAAAATCCTAGATTCGTTGGAAAGAATCAGAGTCATTTTGGTTCTTTCTTTCATTATTGCTGAACATCGGAAAATATTTTCCAAAGATCTTTGAATAGTTTCATTGATCTTATAAAAGAAATCGGATTCGAAGAGTGCAATCTGTTCTCACGTTAAATGGATGTGCCGTGGGAATTTTCGGTGTAATTTTGTATACTTGTATTTTAGGTATGTGCTGTGTGCGCTTGAAGAAGAATGTATGGGTGGAAATTACAGTCTTGAATGTTCGTTCGATGCAGATCGTTACGGGTATTGCTTTGAGTCGTTCACTGCTTTTAAGCAGCAAACGAACGTTGTAGATTGTTTGCAATTCTGAAAGCGTTGCAGTTTAAAGATATTCGTACTTTTGAGGTCATACGCGAACTGTCACCGATACGATCAATCAATTATCAACCTTCTGCTGGCAAATCAATATTTTTATGACGCTCACTATTATGCATCCGAGATTACGGATCATTTCGTTGTTGAGCGATTCGTGTCTGAATACACTGCAAACTTCACCTGTGGTTAACCATCATTGATGAATAGCTGCAAATAACCTTATTGTCATAAGCGATTACTGCTTGCCGACAGTATTCTCGTTGCTAATTAACTTGCTATACTTTCTTGTCACAACAATTCCGATGAGAATATGCTTTCACGTTTATTTCAGCGATTTTGTACTTGTTCTTGTGTGCATTGTTATTGTTATTCGAATCACCTTTTTATTCAATTTATTGTTAATATTTATTGCTGTCATTATTTATTTCTGTTATTATCATTGTCGTCTCTATTATCACTGTTTTTAGCAGTATTATCGCTGTTTTTACTGTTATATGTTTGGCTTTATGCACATGATGAAAAGCTATACAATATTTATTGATCGCGTGGTAAAATTAGTGATGAATTGCAGCAATAATATAACCGTTTTAAAAATGTTTAAAATCAAATCAATAAAAAATTCTCAATTTCTGGAATGCCACTTGAAATAATCACCTTAACAATAATAAAGATATAATTTTAATAATAATAACGATAATAGTTGATGTAATATTCATATTATAAATGCAACGTTAGTGTGAAAATAATTTTGGTTTGCGATGCTCACAATGAATGAAATGATCATCAAAAGTGTATTAGTGTGAGTTTTGCAGTGAATCAATCGCCCGATGAATTCAGATCGTTTTTGACATCACTATCACTGTCACGACGCCGACTAACAGGTTCGATGATTTTTGGTGGAGTTATCTTTGAATTTAGTTTGTTTCATTCTTACTGACATCAACATTCACGTTGTTTTATTAACTGCAACGAGTTGTTATCGTTGTTGATGCATTAGTGCTCATGCAGTTGATTGATTCAGAATAATATTTTAATGTCCAGTTACATTCTGTTGGTCCTAAATACGAGTTCCCTTTATGGATTTGTCAAGAATGTTCCTATCACCGATTGCTATTATCATTTCTAATTGACATCCCCTTCGGAGCATCTTCTCACTCGTTGAGACTTCTAACATTGCTCTTTTCTAATTATGTAGCGATAAGAATTGCGTTCCGTCACACTCTCATCTCTTTCGCTATTCATTTGCATCCTCAGTTGCGCCTTTTTTGAAACTTCCGCTGCAAATGAATGAGTCTTAGCAAAGAACAAGTGAATTCGTGTCAAAAGTGAGCATTTACATGGGAAGTATTTATTGACGATCGGTGAGTGTCTCGTCGAGTTGTGTGATGCATCGCTTGTGTGCGGTGCTCGAGGAAAAGAACTGAAAGAATGCAAAAGCGATTGAGTGATATGAACAAATTCATCATTCATTTACAAGAAATCACAAGGCTAATTTAAGAAGAGACTCTTAAAGATTTGATGGATGTAATCCGTCTGAGACGCTGTCATCGCTGCTGATTTGCTTAAATCATGAAGTGTTCAGCAAACTGTTGAATTCTTTTGTCTTCGGTTGGCAATTTATTTGAAACTGAGTGCATATGATATCACTTTATTGCATTTTATGGTTACAGTGAGAAGTTGAATTTTTTTTCAACAAATAAATCCATGATTTTTCGAGTTTCACTGAAATTCTTGCGACGTTCCAAAATTTAATCGTAAGATTAAGTACTTATATTCATTCTCCTGCAGCTGTAGGCAACAAAAAATTTTTCGCATGTTTAATAGTTTGCATGTTGTGTTTGTATTTATTTCTTTTGCAAAAGGAACGTAACTAGTTTATGGAATTCATTCATAGCAAAAAAATGGTAGTAGTGATGATGTTCGCTTAAAGAACGAATCAATAGATTGGATGTATGGATGATACACAGATGGACAGCATTAAGCTGATCAAGGCTGACGATAGAACCACACCGCATAGGATCATTCGAGAGCTCATTTACTGGTATAAGAGGAGAGGTTTTGAATTGAGTGCATTCAGCTTGCTAGCATTCTACCCGGCACCCATTCGTTTATTTGTGTAAGTATGATTTTCGAATAGAACATGATAAAATAACAGCACATTAGTTGTGAACAGCAACGATTGGTAATTATCAAATATAATTCTAGTTTTGCGAAAGAACGATTATTGAAGAGCATCGCGTTTATTGCTCTGTCTTCACTCGCCACTATGTGTTATTCAATTGAAACTTAAGAACGCATTCACTAACGGCAGCCTAAGCCTGAATATTACTACACGAATTTCGAATAGGATTGTGCACTTTTCGTACATGTTTCGTTGACTCAAGTCGTATTATCGATCAGTCATTGATTAGCAATTATCACTCGCTGAGAAGAGTTATCCGCAACATTTTTACGATCATTCAATCAGTTCCAAGCCAAAGACGAGGGCTCAAACGATTCACTACTCTTCAACAGATATCTATTTATAAAAGCTATTCTTGTTTTTCATCATCTTCATCAAGTCTCAATGCTCAAATTAAATAACAGTTTTGATACGTGTTTCGTTTGTTAATCAGTTGGTCGGTGTTCTGAGAGTAGTTCATTGTTTTTTTGGGATATATCTGTTGGTGTGTGATGATATAGTTCGGATCCTTCCTTACCAGCGATATCAGTTCCTATCAATTCAGATTAGTTCCTGTCAGTTTAATCACTGATATCAGTTCATATCAATTCCTACTGGTGCTGATTGGTGTTTTAATGAAGCGATTCACAGTTTAACAGTTCAATGAAAATTCTGAAAATAAAAATTGTGGAATAAAAATGAAAATGTGAAATGGGAATGAAAAAACTGCAACGAATAAACAAATTGCCTCAGTTACGAATTTTATTCATGTGCAGTCGATTGATATGAATGGATGAATCAATTTAATGCATCATTACATTAAATGAAGTGCATTCGACAGGAAGAAATAATAAAAAGACTGAGAGCAAATTTGATAGTTCTCTAAACTTTCCACAATTGTTTTCTGAAAGTGAAAATTATCGATTGCTTATTGCTAGTTTAGAATTAATATTCGAAGACTTTATTGAGATTATGTTATGGTGTATTTTAATATTGTTCTGCGTAGCTCCTTAATATTGTTATTCATCAATATCGATGTTTTCCTTAAGATAGCAATCGTGAAATAATTTAATTTAATATTTAATTTAATATTGTCCTTAAGACTCATTATTATTGCTATTAGCATTCCTCAAAATATTTCACGATTGCTCTCAATATGTTTTATCATTGATCTGAGGATACACATCTATTCAGCCTCCAATAGTAGTACTATTATTATGATTATTGTTGTTATTGTTGCTATTAGCATTCCTCAAAGTATTTCACGATTGCTCTCAATATGTTTTATTATTGACCTGAGGATACACATCTCTTCAACCTCTATTATTAGAACTATTATTATGATTATTGTTATTATCGTTGTTACTACGCTGTTATTTTATTGGATTTCATTCTATTGCACTCGACTGTAAGTGATTTCTTAGGTTTCACTTAGTATTAGTTGTTTCGCAGTGTTCATTTTCTAGTGAATGTCTTATAATAGCAAAGTGAACGAACACAAAATCGCAATTGCCGATTGAAATATTCACTTGCTGATTGAAGCTGCTCACCGGTTTGCTGCAAAAAACCTCAATCTTCATTATGTTACTCAGCATCGCTCGTAATCTTCTCAACATTCTTATAACTCCCTCGTATCCATTTGTATGTCCTAAATCCAACTCCGATCCTCTTTAAATCTCTGATGTATCTCTCGGCGTTATCCTCTGTTATAACGTCGTTTGTTACACATTATGTTCAGTGAACTAACTGATTTCTTTCAGCTTTTAGGTGATTCTCTTTGAGCTAAAACCCTCTAAGTTAAAACCCAACTTCAATGCGCCATTATTTGAATCATCTCACAATAAATAATGCTCTCTGCTCGGCTGCTTGGCTTTTCGTTGATATTGCTACGGGGTGATTGATTGGAAAACATGCTTTTTCGAGACACATTTGGTTATATGAAGTTTACCGTGAATGCTACTGTAGTTTCTAGGCGTTACTGTAGCTTATAACTGACAGTATTTTTGTTTGTTAGTATGGATGGGTAATGATTTGAATATAAACATTTGAATGGATGTTAATGTTCAAATCAATACTCTCATTCAGTGATCCATCCACACGAGCATGAGCTGTGATTACGGATGATGAATCGATTACAGTTCGGTTAATTTGACCTGATTTGTGTGCTACTTGATATGTGCTAAATAGATATGACTAAAAAGATTTCAGTGTTAAGGAATGAATGATGATGTTACGCAGCAAACAACTGCAGTGGGAAGTAAACCTCAGAGCAAGGACAATAGCAACAGTGCGCAACGCCATCACATTTTCAGACTGAAGTGAGTTGTTCGCTGAGAATTTTTTGAGATATTCTGTGTGAATGCTTCTATTCAATCATGTGCTTCGATTGAAATGTTGCGGGGACGGGAGGAATGGGCTCTACGAGAATAACAAAGGAAAATTTGACGGTGTCAGGAGGAAAATGACGAGATTGATGAAGCATTTGTGACTGAGTTTTTGCATTTTTCCGTTATTTTCCGGTGGATTTTTTTTTCTAAAAATTTTTCATTTGTTCACAACGAATTGATGTTACTACAGTTAAATTGATGACATGTAACTTTTTGGTCAGTGAATCAATTTTTCAATTTCTTCTAATGTAAGAAGTCAGAGGATAGCAGAATATTGGGTGGGCATATAACGATCTGCCATACGGTCAAATGGAGGCTGGAACGAAAGAGCATGAGAGTGTTGAATGATAATTCCGACTTCTGATCGTAATCATAATGAAATGATAGCAGTACTATATTAACGTAATGAAACGATACTATACATTATTCTCAAAAAGCGATTAAAATGTATTGTCAGTTGTTAACGATGCAGTTGATGAAATTCCAGTGATAAAAATACGATATTCATTCAATATTTTGAATCAATTTTGAATCAGTCTAGATAAGTAATGCAACTGATTCGATAGAGAAGCCTGTAGTAGATGAACAATTTATGTTAATGAACTTGCATTGTTTACAAAGAAGATTAGTATTTGAAAGATACAGTCTTAAGATCGTATTATAATATCATGTTAAGAATGTGTTTGTAGAACATGAAAAGAGAAGAGCGCTTCGGCTTTCAATTGATTAAATATTTGAGTTGAAGCATCACCACAACATATTTAATGCTGTCGGATTAATGAAAAAGTAAACAGCTCACTGACCGGTTCTTCAAATTGGATTGCGCAAATCATCTTATCGGCACAGCGGTGCTTGATCGTACGGTTTTTAAAAAATGATAAAGGATGGGGCAAACAAGTTCTATCCCTAATGAGATTTGGACAGAAGATTAAGGGGGTGAAGTGTCGTTGCTAAGGGGAAGTTAATTTGGTAGAGTGATACGTCGGTTTTGAGTGTTCATATAATATGTTGAAGTGCTGTGTTACTGAACGAAATGAGAGTCGATAGCAGAGAAAGTCCGAGATGCAATCTGCAATCGACGATCTCGAAAATACAGTCGTTTTGAAGAAACCGATCACTGAATTGAGGATGGACATTCCCGAATTTGCTGTTCTCCTGCCCGTATCTTACACTTTGTTATAGCCATTCGATACGTTTAAACGATACAAGACCTTTCAGAAGACCAACGTCCAAAGTTGAGATGGACATGAAAAAGAACTTATCAACACAGCAGCAGTCAGCACCAATCGCCCAGGCTGAAGAAGATGTGGAAGTGGCTGAGGAACGAACTGTATCATCAGTTCGAGAAATTGCACAACAATTCGGTGCGTTATACCAACCACTGTTCGCCGTAAAGCCGGTGTCAAAGAAGAGTATCGCCAATAATATAACTACCAAAAATGATAGTGCGGATGATGAATGTGTGAAAAATGAGAAGAAAACAATGACAAAGAAATTTCACAAATCACTTCCAAAACATCGAATTAAGGGAATAAAATCAAAAACAAGCGGTGAGCCGACGATGAAGTCAAATTCTTCAACGCCGTCAGCGGATTACTCGACCGCCACTATTGATAGTGATAAGCCTGATCAGTCGATAATACGTGATAGTGAGGTGCAATCAACTTACGGCATTTCGAAATTGAGCGATAAAAATGTCGAGACTGATAAGGTCAATCGTAGCGTCGTCGAGAGTGATAAGAATAAAATTAGTAATAATAATGCGTTCGATAACGATATGAAGGATGACGATCTGAATGCTGAAAAGAAATGTGATACCCAAGAAAATGAACAATGTTTCGAGTCAAACTACGACAATTTAAAATGTTCTGATGATGTTGCCTTGCCAAGTGATATCAGCGAGGATAATAGAGGCATTACTGAGAATCTTCATAAGAACAATCCAGATGAGAGTGAAGAGGAGGAGGAGGACGGCAACGATAAGCTGAATGAAGTTGGCAGTAATTGTTCATCGACCAGTCGATCCGACAATCAGACAACATCCGAGAGTTGTGCCTTGATCGGGTGTGCCTACACGGATTTGGAGTCGATTTGTGACGACCATCATATCATTGAGTCGATAGCTGAAAAGGATATGAAGAACACCACCCAGAACAGACCAGTTCCTCCGAAAAGGTAAAGATTGCTTTCGTTCGCGAATAGAAACTTGATGTTCTGATTGAAAATCCAGATTTTTCCGTGGAAGTCCATATGAACTCATTTAGAAATTCGAAATTTCTCTTAAAGCATATTCAAGTTTTGCTCAAAAATTTATCAGATTCCTTTGACATTAAATTGATGTGAAGCTTCATTGAATTGACTCGCTTATTTCGAATATTTATTTTAAATTATGCGCACATGTGCATACCTATGTGATCTAATCTCTGATCAGTGCGTAATCAGGTGATAAAGAGTAAGCGTGGCCAAAGCAACGACAACAACAATAATAGTAATAGTAAGAATAATATATAAATGAATGAATATTCAGTTAATTGTTATACCACTGATCAGTTATAATTCTTTGATAGAACTGATCCCATATTGTTGATTTTGTTTGTTTGATATTCGATCCGAGTCGAGTTATTGCTGTGATCTGGAATGCTAGTCACGATATCTTTCACTCTCCTCCTCTTGCTTAACCTCACCACGCTACTGATTTGATCACAACCACAATTCGCTCCCATCTCTTGCCTACTTCATCCAATTTCTTTCAAAATGATCGACATTTAGTGTTTCAAGCCAACTAAAACATTGAAAATTTTGATGTCAGCCAACGAATGAAAGGCGCATTTTCGCTAAATGAATTTCACTGCGAAAAAGAAAATTTTTTGCAGCCACTAGAAGTTTTGCTCATTGATTTTGTCGCTCAAAATTGATACTTGAAATTCACTGAATCGCTCTCTTTTAAAATGCTGCATCAATTGTGCATTCGATGGAATATTTTTGTTGAGAATGAAATGAATTGGTAAATGAATGGATATTGGACACAATTCGATGGTGTTAAGGGCCGATCGATTGGCCGTTTGAGAGCTTTTGGCAACATTGAAAAAAGTGAATTAATTCATCAAGTAAAATCTTCTTCAACTGCAGCAACTTTTCGAAAGCAAACAAACAAAAGTTCTTAGAATAATGCAAATTCATTCGACGACAATTTTTGCAAAACAAAGAAATTTTTCATGCATTTGTTCAGAAAAATTTCTCTATTCTTGTATTTTCATATACCTCACGGAATTTGATCACAATGCAGGATAGTTTGATGATATAGGATATCCCTTGTGTTTTTTTAAATAAGATACTATAAGATATAAACAGGAGAGAGATCTATAGTACGATAGTATGAATTTCCACAAAAACACACACACATGTTAGTATATCACCGTCATAAATTTTACTCCTGGATCAGCAATAAAATAATGCATTAGTAATGATAATTGTTATTTTTTGATTGCTATCGTTACTATCGTGCTTAATTTTCATAATATGTGCATAGAGTTTGCTGTATCGTTGAACGTTGCTATATAGTGCAAGCAAGTAGAAATTTTGTTCTTTTATAATATACATCCCTTTTGTTTTAAATAGGATACGATAAGATATGGGTAGGAGAAAGATCTATTGTATTTAAGGCCGTCATTCTTACTGCAAAATCTTGAGTTATTCTGCTGTGCTCCCTGTTGTTGATCGCTTTGGTTTATCAATCAAAACAATTTTTGAAATGCTCGTTTTTGTGCACTGTTTGATAGTTTCTTTGTATGTGATTGATATTCATTAGTCTTTGACGTCGTTTTCTTATACATTAATGATACGCATAAGTATAAGAGTATTGCTGATTACAAGTCATTTCACTTTACTTATTTTAGATTTCGTTGAAAATTCCTGCGTTTCAGTGCATTACCCCGTTCACCACATTTTTAATGCGATAACTTGTTTGTTTTGATGATACCGCGTTGAGAGCATGAATTTATGGATGCTATTACTTCAGTGAGTGCTGAAATTCTTGCACTCCAGAAGATTTTTTCTGAAAGGAAAAATTTTTTGTATCGAAACAAAAAAAGCGAGTTCAGAGGAAAAATATCTACTCGGTTGTAATAGTAATGTGTTGGTACAAATATTCAGGAAATAAAAGTTAGTCAGTTAAAGTGGATTGCTCTCAACAAGAGTTGATAAGGATTGATAAGGTTTTGAGAAGAGTTATGAATTGATAAAAACTAATGAAGTGATGTGAGATATATATTGATGCATAATGCACCTAAGTGTTGATCAAATAGACTGATTGAATAAATAAATGAGTGTGAATAACTAAATTACGTGAAATGTTCATATCGAAATGGAAATATATCACTTATTTGCTACCATCTTATTAGTTCTTACAGTTTACCTCTACTCGCTGACTTTGGATCAATTCTTTGTGTAATATTTATTAATGATTCAACAACTGTTTTGCGTCTACATAAATAATTCTTTGTGGGTTCCTTCTGCGTTTCATATAATAGATCAATTTGTAGATCACTTTAATGACAGCTGAATATAAATCTATACATATATATATATATATATATATATATATATATATATATATATATATATATATATATATATATATATATATATATATATATATATATATATATATATATTTAGTGATATTGGTAATAACAGAGAGGCATAAACTCGTAATGAGTTGGATTTGCTGATTAAATAAATAAATAAATAAAATAAATAAATATATATATATATATATATATATATATATATATATATATATATATATGTGTGTGTGTGTTAGTATATGATTATGTTAGTAGTTCAGATCGATTGGGATTTTGGATTTGAGATTGGATTGGATTAGGATTTAGACGTACATAAATCGAACGAACGTCTGTAGACATAACCTGCGACTCTTCACTTTTACATATATATGTATAGTTACTAAGTTCATTACTATTGTCATGTTGAGTTACTGTTTGTTATTACTATAATCAGTGTTATGGTTTGTGGCTCGTTTCTATTTATTATATCCACTTTGGTTATTCATTGCTGCTGTTCCCATTAGTTGAATTTTTCAAAAGTAGCAATTTTTATAAAGCATCAGTTGGTGTTTGTTATCCTCTCAAGAGAACGCCTGATGAAAGTGTTTATCATTTTTATAATATTCTTCTGATTCTGGTCCAATTCATTTGTTGTATTACAGAAGCAATAGAAAAATGGACAACACCTCTTCATCGCCGCGTCGAGTGCAGAAATTCATCGTGAAGAAGAAACGATCAATTGAGTGTTTCGCTGATGCACAAATGCAAAGAAAATCGGAAACTGAAATGTTCGTTAGATTACAAATCGCCTAGCCGTGCAGTTTTCGCAGTGTGTTAAAAAGAGATTAGCCTTGGGCTTAGCCTTAGGCTAACACTTCGGCTTGAGATAATGTTAGGCCTCAATCATACGCTCACACTTAATACTGGGCTCAACCTCCTGATACTTTTCTATTCAAGCCGACTTTCCAGTGGAACCTTCTGAATTGGATGGTTTTATTGGTAGTTCAAGACTGGATTTTAATTTGGCGACTGGAATAATTTTGGAACCTGAAAATTTATCCTCGTCTTACAAAGATCCTTTTGGTCGCTTGTCAGTTTACTGGCTGTAAATTATTGTAAGACATGCAAGTTTCAGCGGTGGAATTCAATCGAAATCTGCGAGTAAGACATTGATTATGAGTGATCCGCAGAATATCAGCGTTTCAGCTACGGTATCGTTAGGAGTGAAAAACGACGTTGATTTGCTAAAGGTTGTTCTCTTTACACTTTTCATAATATCCGAATGATGACCGGTTTTGGTGACGATACCAACTTGACAACACCTCTGAATCAGAAAATTGATAGATGTTTGCAGAGAATTATGGGAAATGAGCAATGTAAGCTAATAGATTATTGCAGAATGATAGCATTTTGTATGTTCGATGTAACTTGTCAGATGACACTACAAACGTTCATTTCAGATTGCAGAATGCCGTTTAAAATCGACCAGCGATGATGTCAGTAAAGCGTTGCATTCAACAGCGTCACAACTTCACAAAGCCCAGCCCCAACAAGCCATCATCCAAAAAGCGAACATCACCAACGTGGACGCCACTCAAAACTGCCCTCGACCTATCCTCGTGGTGCACCCCGCGCAAAAGTGCTTCTCGCACACTGCAATCCGAACATTTAAAACACTCGCCGATTCAAGCACTAATGATAACACTACCGTTAACACAATTATCCAACTAAATGGTGATGAGATTAACGATGCTGAAGATGATAAGAAAGTGAGTGTTGATGATTGCATTGGTGACGCTGTGAATGGAAAACATTTCAAAACGACTGATAAAATTGATAATATTGATGGTAATATTACTATCAGTGACAATAACGGTATTGACGCTAATAATAACAATAACAACGATGCAAAATCAACGACAAAATACGAGTCGCACGCGCCGGTGAAGTCGACAAATCCGTCAATAACGAAATTCACGCTCTCAAAGGGATTATTTTCGGTGCCGAGCAGATTCAGTCGTGACACCAAGAAAGAACTGACATTTGAAGTAACTGAAGCAAGCAGCGATCGATTGCAAAAATGGAAATCAAAATTGCAAACCGGTCGAAGACATAAGGACACCAGTGAACCCCCACCTATTATTAGGTCAATTTTTAAGTGTTGTCAGTTTGTTTTTGAGTTTTTTTTAGATTTAATATTTTCTTGTTGAACTAATGAACCAATCTCTTAACCTGCTGGAAGCGGTAACTCTGCAATTCCGCAACTGTAGTTCTGCATTTCGTCATTGAATTTCATCATTGCTTGAGCTAAAAGCATCCTTTAACGATGCGCAAATTGATGTGCCTCTGAATCGTATGTTTATTCATTCACTAGTTTTGTAACACACAAAATTTTGTTGTTGTTACTACATTACTATTACTATTGTTTTTTACACTTTCCATCCGTTTCTAGCCTCCGTATTCTTTTCCAGGAATATGCTCCCAGTTCCAGATCAAACCAGAGGGCATTCATCAGATGCAGAGGTCACGGTTGAATGGGCGCCCAGTGGTTTTGTACCACTTCAGTCGGTCGGTTTACACGATATTCAGACAACACTTTCCATCCGATCCACAATCATAATCATACTGATATAGTGAGCAGTAAAAATATTGACACAACGGATAATATAATATCCTAATTAATAATATTATTAATTATGATATTATTAATGGGATATGATAATGCAATAACATTTTAAAATAATACACTTATTTTAATAACGGTGCACAAATGAAGAAATACTTTTGAAAACAGTCGTCGAATTAGTGTTCACAGTTCCTTTAGTGTTTTTCAACACTTCAAAGGTAAAATCCTCTCTCGTAATGTATCAACGTTCCATTTGTTAATTCCCACCTCTTTCTTAGGTCATTATGTTGCCCTTAATATGTTTTACGCACTGTTTCTATAATCATATTCCAATTGGGTCGTTCCTTTGATTATTTGAATTACCAATTAGGAATCAGATCAGATGAATTGAAGAGTGGTGTGAATTGATACGTTGGTGTGGTTCTTATTTTTGTTGGTGTTTGAATCGGTTATGGAAATTAAAAGATTTTGTGGAATGGGATTGAAACGGTCACGGAATTGATTTAATGATTTAATTGAGGGCCATTATTTTACGATGTGCGTCTGAAAGTAATTTCTGAACAACACCGAATTCACTTTCAGTCCTCATCTCAACGATTCCTTGGTACGGGTAATGTTAATAAGCGAATTTCATTCGTAACACAGATAATGCGACCTCGACTATTGCAGCCCTCACGTTCATCAATTGATGTTATGAGCTGTACACAACAGACTCGATTTACTGATCGTTTTCTAAATGAGTGAGTCAGTTTAAACTTTATTATCGCTTTCTTATTTATTTGCTCACTATCAGTATATTTTGAGCACCATTGATTTGTCAGTTATTTGCATGCTGAGTGCGTATTTTTATCGTGGTACGGGTATGTGATTTGCCTGCACAGTTCCGCAGTATTTATGCAAATAGTCAGAAACAATATCGATTTTGATATAGTTGGACGATTGTGAATGTTCAAGTTTCACTTATCATTATTATTATTGTTTATTGTTATTGAAATACACAATTACTGTCACTGTTATTGGTATCAAAATTCAATATATGTTATTATTGGAGGAGTCCAAAGGCGGTATGAATACAAAACTGAATGTGACAGATTGCTCGGTGCTGGATTAAGGCTAAGACATAATTCTAAGGGATCAGGAAGGAGTATATTCTGGTGAGACGAAGAAGAGCACTAATTAAGACTTTGTTCTGCACAGATGTTGCTCTTGTGGAGATTACTTATGGGCTATTGAATGTGTTTATATTAGATATACTATTATCATTATATTTTGATATTCAGAGATGAGATCGTATTATATTCTGTATCTGTTATCTTATATTACGGATATATTTATGAGAGAGTATATAAATAAAACTTAATACATCCGTTCACTGTATATCCATCCATTCCATCGAGCACCATCCCATTGCAATTCATTATATTTCACATTCGTCATTTTTTATTTTGGTAGAACGAGTGATTGCTCAACTGATTGATAACCATTAGAGTGATCAACTGATCGTGATCAGGGTCAATATCGCTTAAGTGATTATGCAGAGCCGATGCTGGAATATATTATAATTCGGAAATTTGGCTGTCAACTATTTTTTATTATATCATGGACTTGGGATAAGCTGAGCATTTTCAAGTAGTAAATGTTTCTAACCGAAGAGCATATTTATCTACAATAGCACTTCGTTCGTTTTGTTCAAGTGAGGATTGTTTGTTTGAGGGTTCATAAGGAGTGAGGTTGATGGTTGCAGATCGAGTTCGGGAGGGAATGATGAACCAATGAAAGTGCAAGAGTTGGTGATGAAGAAGAAGCGATCGAACGAAGCATTTGCTGAGACGAAATCATTGTTCGAACGAACGACTGCTGGAGAGGGATCAGCGGGCTCAGGAACTGCGACGAGAGCGGATGCTGGGATTGGGACACAGATCAAGACGTGAGTTATTGTTATTATCGTGTTTTGATGAGTGATGATATCCTTTTTGAGGTGTTTAATTGTGATTTGATTCAAGTTTGTTTGCATTGCTGCACAATAATTCACTCGTACATTTCGCTGATTTGTTTAATCAGTAGCGATCTTAATTACTTCGAATTTGTTACATCGTTATATTTAACTAACGCATTGCAAATGAACATTTATCTTCTGAAATTTGGAAACTTTTATCTTCCGCCCTTTGGAATCTGTTTTTTTGTAATTTTGAAAGTTCCTAATGCTTTAGAAGAGCACATCTTCTAAAATTTGCAATTTCTCAATATTCCGCCAAAATTCACAAGTTCTTTCGAGCTTCTTTGAGATTTCGTTCTTTCCCACTCCGGAAGTATCTCTGAAGAATATTTCAAAATCTTTTGATGTTTGAAAAAAAAGTTTTGTTGTAACCACTTTTTATTACGTGTCTTCTATTAATCTATTGCGCACCTAAACACTTCATTTGCTGTCAGAACATTGAAGCGCGAATCAAATTAAGGAGTTTATTTCGGTGTCGTCTGCCATTAGTACTTAAGTCCATCAGCACAAATCTTGCTCATAATTGTCTGAGGTCGCAGATTGTACCATCTGGTCGGGATATATTAGTGAGACTGTATTCAGCAGAGTAATTAACGCACCAGTCATGATGTTAACAATAATACGTTAATAATATTATCATTAACAGTAGTGTGCTTGAAGAAGGATACTTAAATAGATAATCAAACATTGTTTGATTCATTAGCTGAATGAGGATGACCTTCAGAGAGCCAAAATCCTTTATTAGTGAAGAAGAGAGTTTTGGGTGGATTGGTTGTGACATGTGTTTTGCATTAATATTGCGAGTTGAGTTCACATCGTTTCTATTGAAAGTGTAATGTATTTTGTTGTTTCGAATGGTTTTTGAGATAATCTCCATTAAACTGTTGCTGAATGAAGCGTTGGTTTTCTGTTTTAGTTCTTTAGAAATTCTATTTTTAGTTCTTTTTTCAAAGATTCGGCAGAATGTTTGATCTTAAGGAGCTGATCAAAAATTTCCAACGCAGTAGTAGACCTTTAGGGGTCCGATGATGAGACCAGTCAGTCATCGTTTCATATGAAACGACATCGTTTCATACATACTACTTATTGTTGCTTGTAAGTTCATACATATTATGAGCGATCATATTGAATTTGAGAAGTGGAATGATATTTCAAAAATTGAGAGAATAAGATCTTTAAGATCTTTTGAAGCGATAAATGTGGAATGTTGTTAGTGAAAGCAATTTGATGATAGAAATGATGATAGTAGAATTTATTGATGTGAATGAAACATTTGAAGTGAATGGGAAAAGGGAAGGAGGCGCAGCTTGGAAAGAATTGTACGAGGGCGATCTGAGAATATTGTAGTGGTGATAGTTGATTGATTTCCGATCTGGCATTTTGTCGTTTTCTAGAAATTTGAAACCGTGGAAATGGATTCCGTCGGATTACAAGCGATCCAAGTTTTCGTTTGGCTACCAAATTTAGAATATTGATTGAAAGGGTAATTTATTTTCAATAATTTTAAATTCCGAACGTTCGGCTTGCCATCTCTAAAGGTTAACTGGGAGGTGACGGAGAATCTCTCATGAAATATAATTTATGTGTGTGTTGGTGATACTTTGATTACTTACACCACATTTCATCGCTTGCGACTTTTGATCGCACACTTAACTTGATCGTGCCATATTCAGTCATCTTTCCGTCCGAACGTAAGCCGTAACCAAACCTGATATTAGTCTCAACTCAGGCAAACTTGATCTTGTAATCTAATTATTATTCGAGATTTCATAACGAAACCGTTGAAATAACGAAACATTAAGCTTAAGAGTGGTGTGATACGATTGTATTGTTCGGTTTTAGTTTTTGCTGTGTTATATTGTTTTATTGATGTGTAATATTTCCATTTGTTCATTTAATCCTTCATGAAAGCGATGTTCACGTACGAACGCAGACGCACATTGCTTTGATGTTCTCAAAGTGGTTCCATTGTTTTACAGTTTTGCAATGATTTTATAACAGTTTCTATCGGATGTTTGCAATCACTCAAACGATCATGAAAAGAAGGAATCTATTATTTAGGGAACCGTTATAGAAGGTAATATGACTATTCGTTAGAGGAGTAATTTTTTTAAATCAACAAATCCAACTCATTACGAGTTTATGCCTCCAACTCTATCATACTCTATGTATAGAATGTATAAATGATAAATTCATTGCTCGCAGTCATCATTATACGCAGATAAAACTGTGCAGCGAAACCAATTGCATTTTGCACGAATAACATTTCACTGAATTTTTGTATTTTCTACTTTACTACGCAGAAAAATATCGTTCGCTATGAACATTGTTTCATGATGCCTGAATGAATCGAGATGGATGGGTGTGTAATGTTCGTGTGCAAACGTAGTTGGGTGAATTCAGTTGAATAGTGACATTACGAGAAGTTTTTGTCTGCGATTGATTCTATAAGTTAGTACAGTATTGATACTGGTATTTGTTTATTATTTTGAAGTTAAGATCTTTCGAGAGAGTCCGTTTTTTAGCGTTGATATTGATGCGATTGATGTTTATGAATGATACGTGCGAATAGTCATTTGACTTGATAAGAATCTTCGCCATAGATTCATGGTTTCGTTGTGATTCGGCTTGATGGAGTTTTTGCTGCACGGAATGGATTGTTTTCATCGTTATCTTAACTTACGATTAGAATATTGCAAGATTTTTAGATTGTTGCTGTAGATATATTATAGTTCAAATTCGAATTTCTTTTGATTTCTTCACAAAATCGATAACCTTTCGACCGAAGAAAATAGTTTTTTTTCTTTTCTATGAATTTTCCATTTAATTCACTATTCAGATTTCTGTAACAACGAATTTGTTTAGCAAGCGAAAAAAATCGAAATTCTATTGGATTCACTTCATATTTCATCAAAGAATTCCGTGTTTTACCATATATATATGATAATAATAGCAATAATACTCAATAATGATATCAGATTTAGTAATAATATTGATGTGAATATTAATGTGAGGAATAATAGATTGAAGAAGCACTTCTAAATCATTTGATATGAACAGCATTCTTAGCTGACACAGCTGACTCACAAATTGGAGAAGATGGTGTTCAAATTGTAGTGTCATATTTCATTAACATCATTAGAGCTAAAAGACTCTCAGATTTCCAAATAAATTAGTTACAGTTATGATTTATATGTGTGTGCGTTCGATATTATGCATTCATCGTCCTTCTTATAATATCTATTGCACGAATTCGAGTTATTTGAGTTGATTCATATACGGAAATATTTCAATTTGTTGAGCACATCAAGATCTAGCTTATTGACGATATCTTTAAGTTTTTATCCTTTCGAATGAATTGGATCATTTTGAGACTTTTCTGTGGAAATTAATTGTGGTTTTGAGATGAAATTCGCTTGAATAATGGAGTTAAATAGCATGCTTTCGTGTTCATTCAGTGTTTCGTTTAAGTCAAACGTGTGATTACGACTTTCGGCTATAATCTACACAGATAAATATAATGATCATCTGCGCAGTGTGAAGCCTCTTCTTGAGATATTGATTATGCAACTAATCTCCGTAAATACCACTTGGAAGTTCACAGATCCGTATAGTTTATGAATTTATGTTTATATATTTATTCTCGTATTGCATAGTTAGGTATTTAAGACAGATGCTTGGCCAAATGTGCGCATTATATAACGTTTATTTGAAAGCGTTATTGAATCGGACTGAAAATCTTCCTAAATGAATGATAATGACTTGATGTCAACATTATTTTCATTGTTACATTGGCTGTTATTACTATTAAAGCAATTGTTGTGAATGTAAAATGTGAATGAATATTTAATATTGCGCCACTTCACATAATAAATGAATGATCGCAACGAGAATGCACATTAAATAATTAATTTACACTTTACTCTCGTTTCGGATTGATATTCTATTGTTATTATATTGCTATTGTCATATCGCAGCTATTAACAGCTTCAGCTTAATTTTGTTTATGGGACAGCTTGCGTCAATATTGTATCTTCTGATAGTTTGTGTTCAGTAGAATTGATCGCTGGCACCCGAGCATTAATGAGATTTGCAGGACTCCGATCCCCCACCCCCCCTCCTCCTCTTCTTCTGTCTCCACTCGATTTCGGAGGCGTCGAGCTTGATTTCACCCTGAGCTCTGAATCCAGCCTTATGTTATAGTATAGGAAGAACCGAAATAGCGAAGACTATGTGAGCATTGAACACATCGAGAAATTTATCAGTTTCAAGGTCTTCTCGGCAAACAAATTCGATTCATAAAGCGTATGCGTCCATCATCACGGCCACATTCACAGAATCTACAATATTCTATTCTGGAATCTTAATATCAATAGCCTTTAGTTCTGTGGTTCGAGCGATTATTATTATGTGATTTGTGATATACGTTCGATTCGAACCAAGGGCATCGAAAAATGTGTCAAATTTTATGAATTTATTCATTTACTTGTTGATTGTAATAGCTCAGTGCGAGTCTGTCTCTCCATTATTACAGATAACATTCCTTCGCACAAAATCAGCGATGTGGTGCAGTAAATCGTCCTTCTTCATAAAATCAGTATTTGACTCAGTGCTCACTGATTAATTCATCTAATCCAATCCAAGTTTTTGAGAATCCCAAGAATAACTTTTATGCAGTTAAGTCGGGATGTAAATGATACATGAATTTATATACAGTGCAATGCAGATGATGAGATAGCACTGTAACTTATTAATTAGATCATTAACCTTGTTTGCGTCATCATAACTATTATTGTTATTATCATTATCGTTATTATTATTACATCGATAATAATGTTATTGTTACTGTGCAATTAGTGATTGATCTGCTTGTTTGGGATTGACTAATCAATGAATATCTTTATAGCGTAGAATGCATAGTGTAGGTGAAGATCATATTGCGATCGATCAGATCAGTATTGTAACACTTATACATACAATCAGTTTGCATGATGCAGTTATTGTCTCATTCTTGAGCAATCACCTTAGCACTTTTTATATTGTTCGTTTATTGAAATTTTTTGTTGCTCTTTGCCCAATCCTATTCCTAAAACATGAACAGTGTGTATTTTATTGTCGAATTCAATCTGAATTATCTGATCTGTTTTAACTATTGTTGAACATTGGTGAATTAAAACCGATGACTGAAATTTCAGTGTTTCACTAACGGATTCACAAATGGAACATAGAACGTTGAAGTATACCACTGAAGATGTTAGTACTAATAGTAGCAGTGTAACGAATTCAAAATCATCGAATAATCTCCTGGTGCATTTCCAGAATATGGAGAATTTACAGCATCTCGTACAGACAATTGATGGTTCGTATTATCTTTATTATCGCACTTAATAATGCTGTCATCACTTTTGATAATATGGTCTAATTATTACTTATTTCAAAGGTCTTCAATTTCAGTCTACGATAATGTCACGAACAGCAATTTACCGCCACCAGTTCGTATTACTCCGTTTTCGGGAATGAAACCTCAGGTTAGTAACTCTTTACCAGTTACTTCTTCATTTTTTGTTAACCAATTCTCACACGTGATGAATAAAACCACTGCTACAAATTATTCGATATTAACGTATTGCTGCTGCTCCATATAAAGTTCTGCATTTAACATTCGATATGCGCTGTCATCACGTACATCCCTCTAAGTAATATGCTTGTCAATGAACTTGGCAATTGATACGCATCACGTAATCAGTCTTGATATGTGTGAACGAATCTTGTCCGGCATTCACTTGATTGACAGACATTCAATAGTGTGATTCATAGAGAGCCTTAGAATAAGGGTACAAGACTGGGCAGATGAACGAATTAATGAACAGACGTTAGTGAGCAGAAGGGTTGTGGTCAGCACTTGAGCCATGCACTTACGATATGTGATATGCGCAATAGCAGCCATGGCCATTGCCTGAATGCTATTTCTTAAGAACATATCAATGTCAGAAATTGATTTTGAAGGAGCCTTATTCACAGCGTTCCAAGATATCATATTGCTAAAACTGTGAAAAGGACATCATTAGACACATAGATAAGTAACAGTTTACGAACAGAGGTTTGTTTGCTGTTACTTGAAAAACACTAGATCTTTCGTATCATAGTTCTTTATTTGCACATTAGTATCGTTTAATGTATCCTTTAATGACTAGGGGAATTAGCCAGTAACTAGTAAATGTTTATATTAAGAAAAGTGTTCACTCCAGTGATTCGGTTTCAATCGGGATTTACGAATTTTTATGTGGACTTTGGAAATAATTTCTCCGTGCCGAAATGATGATTTATTATTTTAATTATCGCAGTATTCTAATTGAAAATATCTGAAATCTGGAATGAAAAATTTCAATGATGAATTGAATCTGATTCGTTTTGTTAGATTTTGTTGTCTCAAATAGATGGCTTGCTGTTTTAAGGTGAGATGATCTTTATTGTTGTTTGTAGAACTCGTTTCTTTGTGTTCTACTTTTTGAGTTAGTTGAACTCAGGTGATTAAGAAGAGATGAAGTGGGATGTGAAAGGAGGGAAATTGAAGGACGACGTATGCATTCTTTTGGAGAGATCGATGAAAAAGCAAATGAAATCATGCATATTCATTCTTGTTATGTGCCATTGTATTTTTGATGGAATTTATTTACAGTTGTTGTACTGGATTGCTTTTTTAATTGCAGTGTAGCAGTAGGTAAATCTCTTAGAGTTGTAGCAGTTTATGGGAGTGTTTTTTAGTCGATTTGCTTGAAGTAGGCTCGAGTTTAGATTCAGGTTGTTAATCTTATGCTCAGCGCTTATGCTTATGCTTATGTTTAGCCTCAGGTTGACGCTTGAATTTTCGAAGCATCCGATGTGATGCTCCATTCAAGGTTTACAGGTTGGATAGCAAGTAATAAAAGTAATGAGATAATGTGTATTTGCAGTCATTTACTTTATTTTCTAGAGGCATATCGTGGTTGATGATGATATTTTGTGAAACGATGTAGTATTTTCATGAGCACAATGATATACTCTCTGAATGAGAACAATCAAAGCAGCACTGAAATTCCCTCGTTTTTCATTCATTCATCACTTCCTCGATGAAACTAACACCATATGTTGTGATGAGTTTGAATGATAATCACTATTGTACGTTTCTTTGAGAGGATCTCTAATGAAGCGATTTGTTTTATATTATCCCACTTCTTTCGTTCAAATGTACATCCTTCAAACAAATTGATTGTAGGTTATTTTAGTGAGTTTGTCGGTTGTATGTAATTTGAATTTTACTTTTGTTTGTCAGTTGTCTATCAGATATGCTTCGCATTTGAATAGAGTTTCGAAGTACATTTGAGACTTTGTAAAATTTGAGATTTCAAATATCCCTCCGCTTCATTTTATCCTCATCCTTCTCTATAAACGTACTGAATCTTCGTCCCCCTTTTTCACATGGAAACACTATTGTATTAGATATAAGCTACTGGTTTTAAAATTATAATATTGAACTAAAAAAATCATGATACAATAAGTATACCCTACTCATTGTTACGACTTATCGGAATTCGTGGAATCCAATTTTCCCATTCATGTCTGTATGTGTTCATGAAATTTTTGTTTTTTTTTTAGGACAAACACCTGGAATCGGTATATTCTGCAAGAAGTTGAGAGAGTCTTTCTTCAGTTTTGTTGATTCTAGTTAGGCTTAGAGTCAGAGAGGAATGACGTTGAAACATTATATATTCATTCATCCGTTTGTCTTTATCTTTTAGCACTGCACTTTTTTTGATGTGAAGCAAAAAATTGTTTAGATCGTTTAGTTCATTCAGCATCAGAGCGAGTTGTTTTCAGTGGTATGAAATGAGATGAATAACAGAAATATCTATTTATAAGTAGTGGTTTGGTGTGAGTTTACGTGTATTATATAGGATAGATATCAACTAAGAAATGAATGTTCCTTCTTATAATGTGGAGTTTTTTTTTGTTTTTCGTTGCCGAAAGATAAAAAATTTAGTTTGGTGCAATTGTTCTCTGATAGTGAGCACGGTGTGCATCTTAGTGATTTGCTGATAGAAGTACTGTTATTATTGTAATTAGTATTTGGCTTGCACGAATGTATTTGAGCAGGTTAAAATGAATGCTTCCAACTTCCAACTGGCAATTTTTTGATGGGTATAGCTTGAAAATAGATGTAAAACTAAAGGGAGAGTTTTTTATTGCACCTGCCAGAAGCTGCTCTACTGAAAGGCAAAGGTGTTTTTCGAACATATCGGTCAGGATTGATCACAAAGAGCAATTTCGTTCGTTTCGTTTCCATTCATTTCGGATTGAAAAAATCTTTCATCTGATGTTTTGAATCTTGAAATATCGGCTAAATTTGGTCGCCTATTGTTTTACGGGTTGTAGAGTGTCCACACAATTAGTTGAATGAAAATGATTTTATGGCTCTCATTTTATTTCGCTTTTGGCTATTTCTGCTAATAGTATCAATCAAATACGGTAGTATTTAACAGCTAATAAGATCAATTTCGGATTTCTTTCTGAGTTCACAAGGGAAACGTCTTCCAGCTTAAAATCATTTGTATTTTTATGAAAAATCGCTTGTCAAGCAAAAATCGCTCGTCGTCCTTCTCGATGAGAATCGCTTTGTTGCTTCCTGAAAATACTTCGTGTAATTCGATCTTCTTACAGTTTCATCGTCTCGCAATAGCATTGTAATTCTTAAAATTAATACACACCACTCAGTGATTAAAATAAGCGCGGTCATCTTAAATGTAATAATATGCGTCTACCTTGCACTTCACTGAATAATGATGACCTTGACAGTTTCTTAGTTTGTTAGAATGAAGGAATGAACTCTTTTATAGTCGAATAATAGTATTGTATCACATCACTTAATGCTATATTATATAATCTACTTGTATTGACGATGATCTGTTGTGTAGTTGAATTAGTATTAGTATGATACTATTGTTATTATAGCATTTGTCTTATCTAATCTAATGTCATTCATCTTTTCTTGTTTGTTATCATAAATCTCTAAGCAATTTGGTAGATTAATACTGTTTCGAGTATATGAATGAGCGCTTTTTTGTACTTCACTGATCGCAGTGTTCTTATTGTTAAGAGTGTTATTGCTGTTATTGCGCATGATACAATAATATTGGTGTATTTTTTTGTTTTGAGATCATAATATTCTGCTGAAAGGTGTTTAACCTCAAAAGTGATTTGAAAAATATTCATTGAGAGACAATGAATCAACTATTCGATTGTGTTTGCATGGTATGTTTGTTCTTTGATGGCCAGTTTAGATATCATATTTTGATTGTGAAAGTCGTTGAACTGCTATCACATTAGTGCAAAAACGGACTACAGTGACACACCACTTTCAGTTTATGATTTGATCTTAATGCTGTTTTGATTCGAAGATTGTGATTTGAGCAAACTCTTTAAGGATTCTGACATAATCCGACCGGTAGCCTTCCGGCCGTGTTTGCCGAAGAAGTGCGGCGAAACGGTGTCTCGACAGTCCATCACTTCGTCATCATTTTATACCAACACTATCAGTGATGATCAAGCAGTGAATCAACGGCAGTCGTCCACTCGTCTCTTCAACGAACCCAACCCTCGTTCAGTTCCCCTCATCTCACTGAATTCTTCAATCAGTCGACCTCGTACTATCTATCAACCCTCAACCAGGTGATATCTATCACTAATCTCCTTTTATCATCAGCATTTAATATCATTTCTTATCAGAAACTGATTACGAAAGTTTGCAGTGGTGAGCCTTCTACATCCTATCCTCCTCCTGCTGCTGCAAAATACAACAATTCAAATAATCCGACGTCAACCACAAAACTAACGACAAAATCAGAGATTGAAGAAAATGATTATGATGTAGTACCCGAATATTTGGATGTTGATCGTGATCAGTTATATTCTGACGGTTCCTTCATTAATTCACTCATTGTTCCTCGAATATTCAACAAAATCGTTCCATATTTTACCCACTTAACTTTTTTTAGGAACAAATCAAAACTTTCAAATTTGTGAAAATAATATGCTAAAATAAAGCATCACTCCAATATACAGCTATTTACAAGTTTCAGATATATTAAACTGTTCTAAATAACCAATACATTCTGAGCATCTTTCAGGTGGTAGTGACAACTATTCGCTTCTTTACCAATCTCCACCAGTGGTTTCATCGCAAAATGCCATCACTGTACCATCATCGTGCAGTGATAATCAAAAAGACTTCGTTTCACAATCAAATATAAATCATAATAATAATAATAATTTTGCTAGTGGCAATAATTTCAATTCATTTCCTGTTAATTCAGTGAATATTTCAACAAATATTACGAAGGTTGTATTACAAGATGAATATTCTCTTTCTTATCTTCATTGTTTTACGAATCGTTACGAGTTTGAGTTTGATCGATTTGTACAAGTATCAGGGAGAATTTCATGTGTTTTCGAATGAATCAGAGCCTTTGACAAACAATAATAGAGGGAGGAGGAATTTCTGTGCAAATTATGGAAAGAAGTTTCATTTTAACGAAAGTATCAGTGTTGAAAGAACGATTTTTTGTGAATGTTGATCGAAGAGGAAATAATTCATGAAACAGTTAATTGAGTGGGGAAATTTTTTTCAAAAATTGTGATATAATTTTATTTTATGGGCGTTATGACATAATGATTGTTGTTTAAGAAAAGTTCTTCGTCGCACCATATCTATCACGGTTCAACGAATACGTCGACGGGTAGTCGCAATAGTTCTGGTATTCATGTAACACCGTCGCCGAGCGATTCGGGGATTGTTGATTATGAGGTATTGTATTTTTTTGTGAATTTGATCGATATCGATCAATCGTAATCGTTCAAGTGATCGTGATAGTTTATCGTGCATTCGTTTGGTGGTTTTGTTATTGTATTGAAATGATTGCTTAGTGGTGCCAGTTTCAAGAATTTTTTAAGCGCGTTCGATATTTATGTTTGGTTTCACTTCTATTCGTTTGTTTACTTCTGATTGGTTGTATTCAGTGAATTGGATTTCGCTTATATTCAGTTTTTGTTTCAGAATATTTGTTAATTGAGTTTTTTTTCTTGAGAGAATGTTAGGTGAAAGAAAAAAATTAGGGGAATGTGTTTTGTTGTATTCGAATGTGATCTTGTTGATGGATACCGTTTTATATTTTTTGTTCGACGAATGATCACATAGGTTCGGTGATGAAGTTTGAGAAAATTTCCAGTTTTTTTTGGAGAAAAAATTGAGAACATTTTGAGGAAGGGAAAAAATCAAAATTTTGAAGAGAAGAATAATTTGCATGAAAACAATTTAGGAATTGAAAATATCGTGGAATTTTTAGAGTATAATCCGCGATAAAGAGAATGAACTGACAACCGTTAGGAATACGATGGAGCAAAATGAGGAGATCATTATAAGGGTTTATCAAGAGAAAGAAAAAATCTGGAAAGAGCAACTGGCGGATCTGAAACAAAAGTTGCAGGTGAGTGAACAGGTATTTGGATATTGATGAATCGCATTTTATGGCAGTTTTAAGCGAATACATTTTCGAGTGATGATTTGACTCTGAAAAAGTTTCTGCGATTTAGTGAAGTGTGCGGTGGAGTTTCGAGTTGCTCGATGTAGTTTTGGGAAGAATGAGAAAATATCGATGGAGTTTGTTGGATTCGAAGTCTTTAAAATGTAGTTAATGCTTTCTCAGGCGAGTCAACAAGGCGAGAATGCATTACGTCAACAAATTCAACGATGCAACGAACAACGTGAACAGTTTCAAACGACGATACAAAATCTGAACTGCGATAAACAAGGACTACAGAGAAAAGTAGACACTGATCCACATTTATCTAATATTCTCGTTATTCGATTTTATTGCTCATCAACAATAGAACCCTCAAAGCTTATTCACATAAACTGAAAAATCTATCCAAGACTTTCCGCCTGAGCCTTTGTTGGGGGATTAAGAGAGCATTTGTTGCTGAATCGATCCGCTATTAGCTGAACTTTTTATGGGCTCTATGTGGGCTCTGCCTAGTCCTGATGCGTCATAACTTCCGCCTAGACAACGCTAGGCACAAGTTATCTGAAGGTGAACGGTCTGGAATGGGTTAGTTGCACAATCTGGCACGGGAGTGACTGATTGATTGATTTGATGGAATACGCCGTAGAAGGAGAAAGTTTGCTTTTTGGTTACGCATTTTTGCAGCATTAAACGGAAAGTTTCTGTCGAGAAGAAGTTTGAAATGTTCACAATCGGTAATTGTTTGCAAATTTGAGTGTGTTCAAATCGAACGTGAAATGTTCCAAATCCGTGAACGTTTCGACGAAATGCTACGCAATCGTCCGTCATCGAGTGAATGTGATCACTGCAAACGATTCTCATCGAATGTTGACTTTGATCGCAATCGATCCAAACCCTCATTACCATTATCAGCTCCAAAGCAGAAGGTAGTATCCATTCCATTCATTCGCTTCGTATTGATCCTAGACACCAATCAAAAGATGCTCCGCAACAGGGACAGATCTTATGACCGACTGACTTATTGACGGCCTAATGCTAGTACCCTTTGCGAGGCATCTTTTCATTTGTGCACTACTTTCATTGGAATGAATTGAACGCTAGGCTTTTCCAAGCTAAGCTTCCAATCAGCTATAAAACCTTTGAATAGAAATAATCCCAAAATAGTTATTCACTTTATGAATGAAAATGCTGAGACTGTTTCCATTTATTCTGTTAAATTAATAAACTCCTTAAATGTAAGTCATACCAGAATAATGATTATTGAGGATTCGTCATGTACGAATGATGAATTGCGATTAGAAGTTGAGCAGTTACGAGGTGAAATCTCGACATTACGAGAGACGTTGAATGAACAGATCGGAATGTTCGGTGATGAACGAAGACGCTGGGAAATGGAACGAAATAAGGTTCTCTTATACAGTTAATTGTGATATGATCTTTTATCAAACCTATCTATCAACTTTATTGTTTTGTTAACTCATCAAAAATTTCAGATGCTTCAATTGAACCCGTCCAATTTAAACCCTTCTTTATCAGTTTATTCGAATCGCTCAAAACCGCCACCCTCCAGTGCAATATCTACACAGCAGAAACAACAATGTGTTGTGAGCGCCGATCAGTTGATTTAAATAATTCAATCGTGATTCTGACCGATTTGATCCAGTGTTGCTTAATTTGCTTGAAGTTTCACTCGAAAAGATAATTTTGGGTTGTAATTCTTTCACTGTGCGTGGAATTGTATAACGTAACTGCCTGAGTAAGTGCTATATCACATGGATTGTTCAGTATGTTGACAATACACTGTGCATAATGTGTTTGTGTGTACAATATTTTGCCTTGCTTTATTTTTCTGAATGTGTAAAATTCTTTCAGAATTTATAAACTGTTACGATGTGTTTCATCAACTTTTTTTGCTATTAAACTGAAGTTTTCATAGGTTAAGTGCGAGTGATTCGTTGTTGATTTCTGTTATATGATAGGAATGAAGCCAGAAATTTGAAAGGGATTGTTATGTTGCAGTTTGAGGTTGAATCTTATGTGTGTCCACAATGCGGCTGTGTACTCTATCTCATATCGCTTCATATTCTCGGGATCTTAACCGCATTATTTATGATTTAATTGTTGTTTTGATTGCGTCCTTAATTGTAGTTACCATTTTAACTAATAGCAGTGGTGTTATATTCGTGTTCGCTATTGTACTCTTCAATTACTGAGATATTTTGTGGGTGTAAAATGATTTCTATAACAACAAAATAAAAATTTATACTGAAAGATGTATGTGGTTGGTGAAATTCATTGCTTTCATGTAAATAATTTGTATGGGTAAACAGCAGCTGATACGGGGAATGGATTAAAGTTGATGTGAATGAATTATAGCAATCCTTACATAAATGGAATGGCAAAAATGCATCAATCCTTTGTTTTCGTCCTTAAATGCTATTAGGTATCGCTGCATTTCGAAGAGAAAAAAAAGAGATTCGGCCAGGATCTTAGCCGGACCGGCGATCCGTCAAAAAAGGTTGAGAGTCACTTCTTTTAATGACTTCTCTTCACTCGAACACTTGGAAATCTTCTCATCCCTCTGCATCATTATTCAATATAGAAGACTACAGCCTATTGTTCAAAGTGTATAATATAACATTTATATAAGGCATAATAATTTAATGCATGCTGTAGAAAAAAAAACAAAATAAAATTATGGTACAAAATATAATTCAAACAATACGAGATCTAAGAGTACAGAATGATATTGCGACATAATTCTAACTTGCACAAGTATATATTCACTTGGTTACCGGTTGAACAATTCAGCACGGCAACTACAATACAAAGCGATTTCCACTAAAAACGTATATATACACAAATATTTTATATACAAATCAATTTGCTTCCATGAAATTGCATTGATCAGTAAATTTAGAGAGCGATCGGGTGAGGGTAAAGCTCATTGGCTGTTCTCAGTTTTGTACAGTCTTCATTAGTTGCAATTGTACACAGCTTACGTCAAATGTCATTCGACAGCCTTTGAAATACTCTTTCAGTTGGTCATAGAATTGTACTATTACGATTGAACTTAAGCTCAAATCTTTACTTAAAATATCGCTTGTGCTTGCTGGTTGCTAATTGAGACGAAGTTCAATTCTTTGTGAATAACGAAAAGTTCCGCGACTCAAAAGTAACGAGTGTTGCTGTCAGTGATTCACACTCGATGCCGAGCTATATTAACCCTGTCCACATTATGAAAGCTTACATTTAAAAAGCATTTGCAAATGATATGCTTAAAGTGCTACTGCACAAAACTACAGCTGCGAAATCTATTCATTCACAATCGAAAAACGGCTGTATTTTAGCAGAGTGCAACGCTACAGTCTATTCCATAGAAAAAACAACAAAAAGTTCGAGGCGTTTTGTCTTTTGTCCTATGACACGTCTTTTTTGACATGACATTGACATATGTCATATGTCAATGTCATGACATATGACATTGACATACGTTAACCTTTTTGTCATATGCTTTAACCGTTCCAGATCTTCTCTAATTTATCTTTTATCATTTCCGTCTGACGGAGCATTTGCGAAGTGAATTACCACTCAGAATAGCTGACTACCACTCACAGTAACTGATGTGTTCTGCATTGTTTGTAACAAAAAGTGATGATATTCTGGTGTAATTCTGTGACCAAATAAAAGAGCATTTGAGTGGCTATCGAATAGAGTGTAATATGCTCAACTGAAATGAACGATTGAAAATTGATATGAGTGAACTGAAGAAGCGAATGAACTTTAGTTTTATCCTATTAAAGCAAGTTAATGTAATCAGTGAGTGTTTCTGGATTAGTTGATAAGGTTACGAATTTGAAGGGGATCAAAAGATGTGGTTAATCTCGATGGCAATTGATACACTGTAAATGATAAAGGAGGACCATGATAAGATAAAGGCATCAATCAGCAATGACCGAACTGTTACGCAGGTTCATTAATAAAGAAAAGATTCTCGTCGCGGGTCATGCCAAATCCACTGGTTGTATCACAGAGCAGCTGTTCACTTGACGATGACTGAAGAATTTTCAGTTTTCTAATTACAACGAAAATTATTGACAATTGAAAAAATTTGTGAATCAACAGTGATATTGCAATAACTTTTTGGGGAACTACTTGAATATTAAACTATGACAGAGACGCATTGAAACGAAATTGAAACTATAAAATGAAAATCATGATTGATATAGTGAAAACGAAACCGACCGTATTAGGTTGTTGCTGCTGAAGGACGGGTGATGTGCTGTTAAGAGTATCACTTGAAGTAGGGTCATTCAGCGACGTATTGCTCGATGATGAATTGTTGATGAAATTATTGAGAATGTTCTCGAGATTCGCATTCAGTGGTTTCGAATGTTTTCCAGCTATTTTCTTCATCGATTCTAATATCGCTGACGGTGATGGACTTTTGTCAGAATCGCTGAATGATTATTGATATTCACTTGATAACACAGATCAGTGATAAGAAAGCAGTATGAATGTATTTATTGAGGGAGTAGTATGAATGCCATTCATTTTATACCATGAATATCTCACCGTTTTGCAATTTCTTGCTGTTGCTTTCGTTGTTGCGTTGTCGGTGAGATCGTATCATCGTTGGCCAGCTCATCCACTGTTGCGCTTTCATTTAGCACTTTTTGTTTCTCTTGAAGACGACTTTTGGCTCTGCGATTTTTAAACCAAATCTGAAGTGAATTCTTCGATTTTTGGTAGATTTAAGAACAGATTTAATAGAAATCGCCTGGTTCTATTCGATTTTTCATTTTTTAAATTAAATCGACACACGATTTCAAAAGAATTTTCTCCAGAGAAACCATATACCACATTTTGCTGAATAACGATGATTTCATCTCTGCTCAACAATAAATGTAAAGCTTTAGTTCTAGATCAATTCAGTACGGACTTCGAGCAAGGAAACACTTCAACCTGAACACGACTTTCGGCGAGATTAATTTGATCAGCCAGTTTTTGTCGCGTAAAAACATCTGGATAATGTGTGGTTCCATAAAGCTCTTCCAATGCTTGCAGCTGATAGCGAGAGAAGGTCGTTCGACTACGGCGACCTTTACTTATATTGCAACCAGAAACACCTGCTTGTCAGTTTCGCATTATTATTGTTATCATTTATCATTCACCTCATAATCATTCCACATCATTTACTATTTACATTATTATCTTTGTCACAATATTGTCACTGCTCATTTTAGGTGACTGTGTATGCATAAAAGAAGAAATTTGACGCAAAACGGTGTGCCGACTTGAATTTTCCGGAGACCTGGATGAATAAGGAACTTACTAGTGCGATTAATAGCAGATTGCTGGATTGTTGAATCGGTCCAATAGTAATTTGTTGAATTAGGTGTAGCGATTTGAGAAGGTATATAGGTGAACGAAGGTTGGGCGCTTGCAGACGGGTAGAAAAATTGGGGCGGATACAGTGGTAGTGCATATCCATTGTACATTTTTGATTTGAGCACTGAATTTTTAACATTTTTAATATTATTGCTATTATTGTTATCGCTAGTTTTGAAATAAAACCTGTATTAAATATTAAATTACACTCAAACATTGCTATAATAATCATTACTAGTATCATTACCATTGGACTGATTGATAAGAAGAGGAATGAAATAATGAAAGCGAATTCAACAATATAATAATCTGTCAATTTACATATTATGAAATGGTCAAATGAGTGACGACAATGTTTAATGAAGAAGTGATATGTGCGATTATAGGTTACCGACGAGGTATGATCTGAGCGTTCCCGTTTTGATCTGCCCAATAAAACACTGGTCTAATCGCCCTGAATTCATACCCTGGCATGTCTTTACAGCATAGACTAATCATCGAGAATATCATTAGTACATCAATATTGATAGATAGTCTCGCAGATTAACTTATCATCACATGTCAGTCGTTACATTAATGAAACTTTATTTAGCATAAAATGCATCTAACTAGATATCTTTAAACATATTTTATACCCTTAGGTTATATGTATTTACGTTGGTGTTTATTCGTTTTTTTTATTAATCCCATAGGACTGAGCAAAAATGATGCATCAGGTTGAAAAGTGAACGTACGATATCTTTCAATTATGGTGAAGAAACGCATTATTCGGATTTAAGACAACCTCCGATATAATGTATTTTGAAGTTTGGAAATTTTCAGAAGTTTTCACGCACGACTTTTTTAGTTTTAATTCAAATGTTGTTAAACAACAATATGTTGTTGGAGTTTAAATGTTCGATTTTAGGTTCATTTCGTAATTGACTCCTAAACTGCTTACTATTAGATACTTCACTGTTTTACCGTCGTCATCGTCGTTAACCACCTTATGGAACAAACTGATTAATAATTGATAGTTATATTCATTGGTTGATGATCTTAAATATTGTTTATATTATGCAGTTGAGAATTATCATTTATTCATTTTATTACTATCACAGTTTAGCATTACTCAAACATCATAATGTCAAAAACATTCACTTATGACTTCGTATTAAAGCATTCATTAATTGGTCTCATTGTTATTATTTTGCTTGTTGCCATTATTATTATTATTATTCTGGTACGACCTGAATCGTTTGGCACGTCGCTGGTCATCAATAATGGAACGCATCGTCTCACAATTATAATCCACTTTGTAATCCCGTTGGTGACAAATCAAAATCCTTATCAGTGAATTAACCAAACTGATAAACTGATAACGATAATTTCTGATTATCGCCACCATCAAAAAGGACATGTATAGAGGTGAGTATATAAATAATATATGTGCGACCTGAAATTGATTATTTTTTAGTTGGAAATTCAGGATGATAGCCGAATTATCATTTATTTATTTATCACAAAGATGATTTATTATTATTAAATCTTAATTTCATAACCGAAATTACCTGAAACCAAACAGAGAAAATGGTGTCAAGAGAGCAATTCAATTGCGCATTAGATGCTAACGGTGAAAAATCGAAATTTCTCTGCAGTATTTCAATGAAAATTGCAAATTTCTGAAGTAGTTCCATAACGACCATCGAAAACAAAGCCACTGAACAGTTGCCGTCAAAACGTCGATATAACACAGTATTCGAATAGCGATTACAATGTCGAATCAACAACGTACATACCGTAAACACCATTGAAAACAAACAAATAATGATCGGTGTGAATATGCTAAAATTTGAATTTTTATTAAAAATCCATTTGGAAAGAAATTATCAATTATTATCATTGTTGCTATTATTACTATTTTTTAATCATTACTTTTATTGTTATTATTATCCTTGACGGTTGATGTTACAAGAAGAAATTTGAACCGAAAGGGTCCTTTAACTGTCTCGTGGAGCAGTTTTTTAGATAAGCAGGGTCAGAGTAGGACTCAGTAACTTGCCAGATGAAAAGGGCTATGGTTCGGTCGAACGGTAGACTGAGAACGCGGAAATCGAGGAAGATAGCTGGAATAAGGATTGGTAGAGTAGTGATCACTGAGGGAATGCAGCGATTTTGAATGAGTGGATCATAGGATGGGAATAGCGATAAGTATCGATCAATGGCGATCATCAGAACCAGTATCGACTGCGTGTAGTTGGTGTTGATGACGATCTGGTACTTGAGAATCTCATGAAATTTTGCATAAATTTATTGTTTCGCCACTGTTTTTCAACTGCTTTCGGATTCAGCCTCTCAGTCATAAAATTCCAGCGAAAAAGCGGATTCGCAAGAGACTTTACAGAATTTAGCCATAATATTCGGTGAAAAAATTCGGTGGAGTGAAATTTTCTTGGGCTACTAAAAGATTTAGAATTTATGGCTGAGTCAGATAGAATTGAAGAGATACTGGTCATTTGAATAAGTTGAATTTATGATGTGAGTGTGTACAAAATTTTCAAAATGTCGAACTTTCAAAGCTGAATAAAAAAAGTCCGCTAGCGGCCATTCATAAATAATGAGATCATCTTGAATATTTCTCGCTGAGTAGCGAACATCAAGTAGCACAGCGTAACAGATGAAACCGATCGTCATCACTATATTGCAAAAAGCCAGATTTACGATCAATAACGATAATCTGAAATCGAAAGTTTTTGATTCGAATATGATCTTGACTGAGTGTTTGTTCATGAAATGGTTTTACCTGTTCCAAAGACGATTTCGTGGCTTGTTCAAGTTGATGAACAACAGAAAGGAATTGAATAAAATCGAAAGTATAAACAGCGATACGCACACTGTTGCCGTACCTAATCGCTTCCACATTGATGCAGTCTCATTTCTGCAAATAAATTCATCAATGAATTCTCTTCGATTTTCTGATCAATTCAACTGTTTTATGGTGGAAATTGCCAACTTTTTTGTAAAAGAAAACAATTCTGATGTGAACAGTCGAGTTCTGAATGTAACTGGATTACCTTTGATAAAGAAAAAAGGTATTTTGAGTGGAACGATCAAATATGATATCAGCAAGAAGGAATATATTCGTACTGTTGTCCAAGTCGTTATCAGTATCACTCACCAAACTGATATTATTCATTATTACGAAAAACTCCTTTGTGAAAGGCGATGATTCCGAAAGGATTTATTTCGAGTGATTTTTTTTTTTGCTGAAATGTTCCTTTGGTGCATTGAATTCAATTCTTTTCAAAGCGAGTCAGTAATTTTTTTCAGGTTAGAAATATTTGAAATCAATGAAATCAATACGTGAATAGCATCAGTTTACGACTGATTAATTGTGTCGTTCGTCGATGAAATATGGAAAGCCTCGAAATAACTCAATGAGAAATGCAAAATGCGAGAAATAGTGAACGGCAAGGAAACGTGAGCCTTCGATGAGATCATGACAGAGAAGCAATGTGCTGGCCAGAAAGCAATTTATACTCAATTTGTTATTTTCAACCGACTTAGCGGTTTAGAAACCCGTTTGACCACATTTCCGATCAGCCCTAGCTGAGTGGACGAAGTGTTTTGAATTCATTCAGTATATTCGAGTCATTTTCGATGTCTGCTTCCGACAGCATATCAAGTTGATGTGCTAGGTTTTTGACCGAAACGTTCTTAAATTTACCAAAAATCACTGCCCTTAACTAACGTTTTCCACTCATGAATCGTCGTCATGAACGAAAATGCCCACTAAGTTAACAACAGATGATGAAGAATCTATGAACAGCCGATGAGGATACATTATAAATGAGCAATTCGAATGGAATAAATGAGCGTATCCAATTGGAATATTTGAGAAAGATTGTTCAACGAAACGTTTCGAGGTAATGCATTATTCGCTTTTCAACATGATCATGATGTTTTCAATTTCGTGAAACGAAATTCTACTGCATTGTGGCTCAAAGAAATTGCTCGCTTATGACGACTATGAAAGATTTGAATCATGAAACGGAATAATAATCAAAAAATAATGCGAACGTATCCGTGCCGCAAATCGTTGCAAACTGAATTCGCGATGAGATATGGATGGATAGGTGTATCGGTAGCGATGCATAATTATGATTTCATCAATAACATTAATAATCCGTGTGCACAAAATATCCACACGTATTCATTCATGCCCTTCTAGCAGCATAATTACCACATTTAATACACAAATAATTATCGTGCCCACCTACACACGTCCCATTTAGTATGTAAACCCTTTATTTACAATGATCGAACAACGCATAATTTGTTTGTGGATCAGTACACAAGCATTTTAAATCTATTTTCGTTCGTTCGCACTGTTCTGTTCTATTGTATTGGGTTGGTTATTTGATCGATTCTAGAGCACAACATTGAAATATTGCATTCATTTGAAGTGGATAATGTTTAATCTGTTCAGATGTTTTTTGCTCAAGCTTGAAATGTCAAAATTTCCGCAAAGAGTAACAGTTTGAAGTGTGTCCTTATGTCGATTAGATAAGAATTACTGAGAGTCATTTATTTCTGGGAATATTTTATTCATTTGATGAAATCCACAATACATTGTTTGTAACAGAAACAAAAATGACAAACTTTACATAGACTTCGCAACAATTAAATGAATTTTATAAATATTCACATGTTATCAACCAAAATAACTTATTCACAAGCATTATGTACAATTTGCTTACACTTATATGATTGATACACTTAGCTGAAGTATAATAGACACGTGTATTTGTTTGTGATTAAATAGACATTTGAGCGTTATAATTAATGAAAATTTCCAACAGAACGAATCGCGAAACGTGACGACTACTCAAAGAAGATACAATTTCTCTTCTGGTAAGAAATATATATACATACAATATATTTACACGGCTCAGAGATTTGAACATTTCGTTCATATCGGATACAATGGGTAGTTTTTGAATGAACGTATATTCGAATATTCTCTGATAAGGTACCTAAAAATCATAACGAAAATGCTGGGCATCAGCATTGGGCATATCCACCAGCGAACCAAAAAAGACGTTTGCCGGAATGCGCTCATCGATCTGTGGAGAGTTCTACAGATCAGCCACCGAACCGTCGCCTTTTTTCGCCAAGCACAAATCCTTGATTATCAAGCCGAGAAGCTTCAACTCTTCTGAAACGAAACCTTTCACTTCTGAAACGGAATCGTTTCAGTTCATTGATTAATCAGCATATTATTATTGATTACAGATTATTCAATCAGTTATAAACATGTTTTGATAATAATAATCAGTTTTCAGCTGCTAACGAAACTTATCGATAAATGTTTTTTGGTTAATGAAGGAAAAAATTGTTTTCTTTTAGAATTTGAGCACCTTCTGCATCAGCCTTTTGCACTTTAAAATCAGCATGCTCTTCGGACTGTAATGTCGAACTGTCCTTTGGTTTCACTTCTTCAAAGTACTTCTGCATTGCCGTTTCGAATGATTGATGCCCTTTGGTATAGGTCACTGCAAAATAAAGCAGTTTTACATCGACACACTCCATAAGGAGAACATTATAAAGGACATGTGACATCGCCTAGCATTCATTCTAGTTGAACTTGTTATTTGAGAATATCGATGTAAAACGTAAATGAATGTGTTCTTGATGATTACAAATGTAAAACTGAACGAAGAAAACTTACAGTAGTTAGCTAATCGTTTATCGGAATCCGAATGCAGATAGACCTTATAATCAAGTTGATTTCTGAGTTTGTGACTGTGGAAAAACGACGAACCCTGCACCATAATAACATCAGCTGTTATCGATTCCATTGCCTGCTCATGGATTCGCTCTAAAAGTGCATTCATCATTCATCAATTTAATTAAAACAATTAGCGGTAAGCAAACAAATAAAAATTTACGAACTATCGAATTTTGAGAGGGCCTAGCAATTGAACTTATTGATTGTTTGCATTTTTACTCACAATATTTGTCTTCTTTAATGAGAAAATAAGCTGTCTGTGAGTGATAAGAAGCGAAATAATCGCCATCAAACACGTATTTATTTGCAGCTTTTTGCTAGTGGAATTGAGTGGAGATTGCAAGGAAATATGCTGAAAATAAGGAAATCTGAGATAAAATTTGATGGTGACGAGGGTTTGTGTCATCTGATGCGCACAAGAAATGATAGACGGCGTTCATGTGTGAACTTCAATCAAGAAATGAAAGAAACCTTCGGAGAGAACTGAGTGGTCGGATTTAGCGTTCTCGTGCACGATGTAGGTCGTCAACTTGAATTTGTCAGCCAAATGCTTTTGGATGGCTTTGCTGAACGCTTCCTTCAAAACTTTCCATTACAAATTGGTCTGTTGCTCTGTTGTGCTTTTAGACTGTTCATCTAACTGCCTCAGAAAAAACTGCTGATCTTGTTCCGTCAGCAAGCTATCCGCCGATCTTTCGAGCCAACCAGTGATCAATTCAAATAAAACATTGCTGACTTGAATGAACAATAAGCAAGTATATGTAAATCAAGTCTTACCTTTCCGGCAGCACTACCTCCAACAACACCAACAACTACGGGCATTCGCATTTTCAAATAGCAATTTATCTAAATCAGAGTGAAATATATTACACTTTAGCTTAGACATAGGCTGAGACTCATTCCCTGGACTGACGTGAGACTCAGACCAAGTGTCCATCAATCTGATTACCTCCGCTCATGCAAAAATGATAAAGGTAAACATTCATAGGTATAATCATCATTCAACAATAGCACTAAACATTTTGCAACCTATTCTACTAAACAAACGATTGCTATAAAGCACCACGTGATTTTTCGATTGTTCTTTACTGGTTAAATAGAGAGTATGGCCAGCAATAACACGATAAAACTATGCGATTGACCTGATCAATGAGCGTTTATATAGCGTGAATGGTTCAAGGTATGGACCGGGAATGCATTGAGAGTAATAATCGAGAGATTTAGACGATTAGAATGAGTGACGATAATTAGAACGGTGATAAGAAGGCATCGACTCATAACACAAGGAGTCTTCCTTTGAAACAAAAACTATAAGAAAACAACCACGTGGTATGTTTCGGTGGAATGAATGAAAGGAGAAGAGGCATCTTTTTTTCTTCCTATTTCGTTGCTGACTACTCGTTGAAGGAGATGAAAAATTTCTGAGATGTGGAATTGATAATAAATTTAAGCACATTTTCAGAGACAGTTGCTGCTTATTGATGTGATGATGTGTTGTTTACAAGGCATAAAGACGTGACTTTCGATAAATTTTTAGAACAATGAAGCAATTCGATTGATTTGTCATTATTCAGAGAATAGTTTTTGAGTGGATTAAAGCGCAGTAGAAATTCCCGATTCTGATGTTTTTGTGTGTTTATCATTAGAATAGTGCTAGTCGTTTATAAGATGATTAAATGTTTATGTGCAACTTCGTCTCTGATCACTGGAAGACTAAAACTTCCTACAAAATTGTTTCTTCGTAATTTTTGATTTTTGAATTTTTGATCATCTGATCATGTTGTTCAATTGAAATCGTCATTTTTTTAGGATTAACGTCATTTAACGGAATTTGATTTGATCATTCTGTTAATTTTTTTGTTGTAATGATTGGATGATGTCTTTATTACGTTACGGTTCTCAATGCTGATGGTGATGTTCATGTTGATATTTACGGATATTGTTCAACTGTTGATATCATTATTATCACTATCAGCTTTGGTCAAGTGAATGAATGATCGATGCCACCTATCTTAACGACGATCGCTCATCAGTTAGTGAAGGAACACATGAAATTTAAGGTGTAAACAATGTCATCGAATCGAGTTGCATTTTACGTATTATTTCAGTTTTTAAGCAATAAATATTGATATTTATCATGTGATCTATAAGAACGAAAACATTTTCATTTTCGTATGGTGTCATATAACAGCAATATGCTTATGAAATGTTTAATGCAGGATGTTTAGACTACGCAAAGTGAGTGCAGACTTTGCAAAAAGCAGAACAACATTCAACTGTTCATTTGATGACCTATGCTGACTGAGTTGAGAGCAAAATTTTCTGGATGTTTTGTAACGCGATGAAGCGATCTCAGAATGGAATGATTTATTTTCTGTTCAAGAAATCGCTCAAATCCATGCACCATTTCGGTTTAGATGACGTCGTTGTGTGTTGTTGTTGAAAGTATTTGAGAAGATGCTCATAACAGCGGCCATCACTCATACCCAATAGTGAGTGCTGCACGAAGTCGGGATATGCGATTGCATCACAAATTGCGATTGCATTCGGTTTCAGCAATGATTCGGCTTCACATAAACCATCTTGAATTCTCTGACCCCATTCAGAACCTTCGCAATAACCACCTGAAATTAGTTGTTGCAGACGAGGAACTTTACTCAGTTTTGATTCGGTTATTGTTTGCTGTAGATATGGTGGGTGTAAATCAAAATGAATCTTCGTTGTGAATAGTGCACTCACTCAAAACACCACTAGACACGACGCATATCTTCTGCTCATCCAAATGTCTACCCTTCACTATTCCCTACATCATATGATACAAGATCATATGACTTATGATTACAAGACTAACCACCAAACCAATTACCAACTATGTTGAGATGCAACAGTATGTGAAAGGTACTCACTATCAGCGAAAACCTCTCAGAGGTTATATGTAACGAGAATGCATGCGGGAGCCAAACTCATTAGTTGTGTGCAAGAAATCGCTGTTTTACACACAGACTGTGCTATACCATGCTGAATTTTATATTGTGTGAAGATTGTGAACATGCTTTGTGATTTGTACTGAGTTGAATGCAATCTCATAACTCAAAATCACTCGAATAATGAAAAACGCTATCGCAGTTCGCTCGTTTGAACAAGTCTTCTGAATTTAAACAAAGCGGTCATGATACAATTCATCACGTCAATTGCTAGTATAACTAATAGGCGATTTTCAAATACAAATGGAAGTGTGAAATGCGTGGGTCTACCTGATTGATCGATATATCGCTGTGCCCCATTCCCATCTTCTTTACTATCAGCAAAAGTGTAAATCAAACACTAATGGGTCGAAACATAACCAAATAATCAAACGATAATAATATCAGCGAAAACCAACCAATGTAAAGCGTTGCAATATGTTTGCGAATGGTGAAAAGTGCGTAGACCACTAGAATTTGATGAAGAACGTCTTGTAAAGGAGACGGTGCTAGTTGGTTTACGGTATCGCTGCACCACCCAATCATCGTTCGCTCACCGTACGCCACTGCCAACGGCTTACAGTAATCAGCTGGTTGCGCATTATTGAATGCTTCTGTTTCATTCATTCCCGACGCTTTATTCGAGTCGATTTTCTGTTGAGTTCGTTCAGCCAGATAGATTATTAGCCAGTGGTAAGCGTGTTTAACATCTGCAATTGTTTATTAACGAGGGGCATCGTAACGGCGAGTATCATAAAGTGCTATTATTACTCTCTGAACTGATGAGACATTTCGTGTCATCGTCTTCAAACCAATTTTGATGCATATTTAAATAATGTAGTTTGGAAACCTGTAATGATATCATCAGTCCATCCGCTGAAAGCAGTTGGAGGTCGTTTCAAGAATGCGAATGAATTCAGTGGTGTTTCAGGAAGATGTTCAGTTTGTTTAAGCATCGATAAGAGGATTTTTGCAGTTTGCTGCAGCAATACATTATTTTCACCTTCGAATGACTGTGCTGCATCGAATGAATCGCGAAGATCATTCAGTCGAGAACATTTCAGAAATCTGAAATTGAAACAGATCAATGTCAGATCTTTTCCAAAGAGACGTTTTCAAGATATTTTCAATGTCACATTCAAAGAGATGAATTTCAAAAAAGAGACATTTCAAAAAGAATCTAAAAATCAACAAATCAAACAAGTTTGTTTTCAAACGTGAAGTTCAAGTGAAAAGCGATTAATGTAATTAACGGTACGAACCCATGCCCTCCACACGCAGAACGAGCCTCAGACAAACAATCAACTGCAGCCCATGTTGATATCGCTTTAGTGGCACTTGATAAAGCATGAATCTCTCTTGTGAGTGCTTCCTTAAATTCGATCAGAAATACTAAGCGAGCAAATACTCTCAAATTCTACTAATCGCATTAACATAATGACTTATATGATCAGATCACCTGTACTGATCAAAAATACTAAGCGAGCGAGCATGTGAGTAAATTATGAGCATGAATAGTGAGCGAGTAACCATTTCCTTGTGAGCGGTCATCAAGCAGCTCCGACCAAACTCGTGAGCAGTCAGCATGAACAGCTCGAAGTGAATAGTGCTGCTTTTCAAAAATACCTCATTACAGATCACTAGTGAACAAGAAATGAAACAAACCATTTGATCATTTTTGTCTCCGTCCAACATTTTCATGAAATTTTCATTGAAGATCCGAAGAAATTTACGATGAAAAATGCAGAGAACGATTGCAGTCGAAAGAATTGGAAATATGCGACGTTGTTGCAGAGGATATTCGATTATTGGCAATTCTCCTGTAATATTACACACAGTTTTGTGCAATATCCGAGAGGATTTAGGCTTAAATGCGTGTAAATTAATGCGAATATCGTTGGACTGAGCGATGATTGTGGGGTTCGAAAAGCGATTCTTTTGGCTTTATTAATAGAAGGATTGATTTTCTTTGTTTCTAAGATGAAGACGATGAAATGTGACAGATAATTCTCGACGAGGGTTGGCGATATATTTGGTTTTTTTGGTATCCCCACTCTCCAGCTCATACATGCAGCATTCTTATGGATTTTTCATTTTTCACTTGGAAATTGCAGCTTTTTCGATTTCTTCGATGGACACTGCAGTTACAATGAATATGATAATATTGAAGATCAGTTGTATGAAGTTCAGTGAAGTGTGAAAAACTTCTAAAGAATATGGATGTTATTCAGAGAAGTATTTCAAACATTGTTCTATAACGTTTAAAGTAAAGCTGTTATCTGATGGATATGTTTAATGCAATCACCATTGTTATCAATTCCGAATTGTTTTCTTATCGCAGAATATCGAACTGAGATGACAGCAGCCAAATTTGTCGCGACTGCACCTTTACCAATTATACCAATGCGCCCGATCGACAGCGCGCCAAACATGGCTGATAACTGATCTCGTTGATTCTGAAAACTACTGATCAATATCAGCCGTGCTGAATAGAACATTGGTTAGGATAATCTGATAGCAATAATGATGAGAACATGAGATGATATCAATTATGAATTTCACCTTCAAAGTAGAAGTGTATATACCATCAGTTGTAACATCCGTGAATTTGTTTAGCAGCGTATCAGAGGGTACCGTGTACGAATTGAATTTGATCCATCCATTTTCAAAACCGTTCCAATCTCCCGATTTTTCGCCGATATCACCGATTTCAACGCCGTCTAAGGGTTCAAGTGACACCAAATCACGAATTTGAACACAAAATGCATGCACACCTCTACTTTGACTGTCATTTGGCAGAAACAGTTGAGCAAATACAATTGCGTGTGTTGCTGAATGACCTGAAGTGAATGAAATATCGTTGTTTCTTAAACTTATATGGCACTCTTCTAGTTCAACAATCCACTGTTGCAGTTTGAGCAAAAATTTTTCAAAGTCCGAAAGAGAAGGCTCTCTCGTATCACTTTTTTCTCTGCTTCCATTACGAACATCGCGCGTATCGCTCACCATTATTTTTTTAGGTTTCACAAAAGGTATTCAGTGTTACATAAACAAACTGGAAATTCGAACTCAGATTTCCAATCCAGCATTTGATAGCCTCTTGGCACGGTGTGTTCAGTATAAAAGTATTGTTGTTGAAGTGACATTCTGTTTGAATCTGATTCGCATTCGAACCGTGTGCGAGTTCTGTTAAGCAAAAACATCCAACAATCTGCAAATAATTCGTTTCATCAATAATACCAACAACAATGCAATAAGATATCATAAGTTTTGTGGATGTCTCACCTCATTATTGATACATTTCTCTAGTAGAGGCATATGTCGCTCAGTTCCCAATGTTAGTAAAGCTGTGAAAAAGCCAATTCTTGTCACGGCGAATCTGGCCGATAAACCTTGATCGTAAGCTTCGAGAATGTCTAGCAAATCCAGCAATCTGTATGTGTTTTTATTATCCTGAAATCTAGACTTTCTACTAGAGAGCATCGCTTTTCATGTGATATTCCATAGAAAAGTTTGAATATTTCGCAGAATGTGAAAATATTTTGAAATAAATGTGGTAAATTCGATTAATTACGCTGTTAAGTAACGATTGAATTGATTCATTCTCATCGATGAATGCATATTCCATAATTTTTTTCCATCTTTTGAAATTCAGCTCGCGACTCTCGTCTACGGTAAGTGATCGCCAATTACGTTCAAATAAAGCGTCCTTTTCAAGGATTTTGTAGATTCGCTCCTGAAACTGATTAGATGACCACTTTTGAATATCATTCACAGCAAAGCATCAGGATGAGAATAAATGCGAAAATTTCGGTTGAAATGATCAAGAGCAAACCTTGAAATGAACGCTTTCTTCACCTTCCAGGGATACTTTCAGCTTATACCAGTCAAAAGTGGCCTTTCGGCGATATTCCCTCAACGGATCATCAAGAGCAATTGGCTCGGGCTCAGACTTAGCCATTGTTCGATATTGTTCGGTAGGAACAGATCGGTGCTGAGACAAAACAACGACTAAAGATGTTTCGCTTGACTGATCGAAACAATATTGGCGCTTGCCGAGCGATAATATTATTTCTGACGAGATGAAGGTAATTTGAATTGTGAAATTAGCATTATCTTGTATTGATCTCATGTGGATAAGGCATCATTATGTTGCTGTTGTTGTTGTTTTTATTATTATTGGTATTATTATTATCATTGTTATTTTTATCATTTACAATGATACTATCGTTGTTATTATTTACATCATTGTTGTTTTTGTACCATTACTGCTGCATCGTGGATTTTTTGGAATCAGCGCAAAACGTCATCCAGAATCCGTAAAGAAACATCTACCAAATTCATTTCATCACTATGTTCATTGCAATATTAAGTTTTTTTTGTAAATGCTGAAAAAAAGACGCGCAGAAGAGAACAGTTGAAAAGTTGAAGCATTGATTGAATAGAACTGCTGCAGTTTTGGTATGTATCAATTTATTTGAATAAATGATGCATAATTTTTGACGGAATACTTCAATTTGTCAAGAAATGCTAAATAGATTCATAACAATAACACACAGGCATATGGAGTTACAGTAAGTTTCATTTACAAAAATACACTTATTAGTTTGATTGCGTTTCCACGCTGCCGTGAAAACATCATATCACAAGTACATAGCACTCGATTGCTATTCTTTTGGAAACATTTGCAATTGGAATTATTTCTGAGAACTGAAAGTGATCAAAATGAGTGTTCGAATAACAAACATCAATCAACGAAACACTCAATCTATTAATCTCATAACTGAAATTTTTTAGATGTTGAATTTTCACGTCCATTATTATCGATAATATTTCCATATAGCGTAGCTTCAGGAGGATCCGTAGACGTTTTGGAGTGTGGATTTAAATTAGCAATAGGCTGTGATTGTATCAGCTGATTATGTCGTCGATTGCGTCGATCGCAACAGATTGTCACCAGATCGAACACTAACACGACCCACTCGATTATTGTTATAACGCTGAATCCTAAAAAATACGCATCTGTTTCGACAAGAAATCTTACGATAAAATCTGCGAAATGTTCCGATTTTATATTGTTGATTGTTGTCTGCAGGAAATTATGCGAATTAGACAATTTCATTGAATTATTATTTAAAAATCGCATGTGAATAAATACATCTTGTTTGGGGTTGTTATTATTTTGTCGTTTTGGAGTCGTCTTTTCAAAATATCTAGAAATTTTAGAGTAATTGCTTGTAATCAATGCACAACATACCCATCCATAAGCCAAGATGTCCACCAATATCTGCGAGAAGGTTAACCAACTGTAACGAAGAATTGTTGAATTTATTCGTTTATTACTTTAATTGAACCTATTTTGTTGGGAAGAATTTTAAGTTTGATTTAATTGAGGTTTATGCCAAAATATCGATTGAGCGTTCAATCCGAGAATTGTGTTTTATGGATCAGGAATTATCAACTGATTTCGATCAGAATCACGTTGGAAGAGATATTGTTGATCGGATAAACGAAAGCATTACAACGAAATAATCTCACTCCATAAGCTTCAGATTCCTTGAGTAGTTCATAATTGAGCTGTTCATAATAAACCTGTACCATCGCAGCATTTCTACCATAATAAGCACTGCATTCTTCCTCGCCCATATCCCCACAGTCAGCTAACTGCAATTTTACCTTACGATCAGCATAGAGTGATATTATTCATTGGGTTGTAGCAATGTTCAAAGAAATAACATCGTTAATATTTGATGGCCATTTTGAGGTGGAAAAAGTGACAGTGAAGGATTCGTGTTCACATGGCTGTCTGCACTCGCAGTCTTGCAGATCGGTTGTTAGATGATGGAAATCACCGATTTCGAGGATCGATCTCTCGAGACATGCCCCTGTAATTATCTTTGAATATTACTGATGAAGATCTACTCATCACAGCCATATGATCAAGATAGATACGAACTTGCCGATGCGTTAAATGCTGAGCAATGCTTGAGTCCTTTCGGAACTGGGAATCTTGGGTCACCACAACCACATTTTTCCAGTAAAACATTTTGAAAACAACTTCGATGGCAACCCTGAAATGATACGTATTTGTCGCCTTTCTTCTTCAGTTTTTTTATGAGACTATTGAAATTGGTCTGCGGTAGAGCAATAATTGTGAGGGTGATAGTGAGGTGTGTTGAAGAAACGATTTAGTAAGGCCGATATGACGAAATATGACAACAGTGCAAATTTCGATTAAAATATCCAAAAAATGAAAAATGTTTCAAAAACTGGAGAGAAATGCCTTCGAAAAATATCCAATATTCTTCCAATCAGTTTCGTTTTCCCTCTTCAAAATTCCAGCTTCAGAAGTGCATTTGATTGCATTTAATATGAATGAGAACAGCGTTCCGAGATGTAATCATTCATTAATAGGATATGTACGATACTCAGATCAATATGACAGATAGAGCCAATTGCTCGATCGTATATCATATTCAATCAATTTTTTGCGTATGAGACCTGTTCAGTATGCATTTTTTCAGTTGAAAGCAAATTTTGGATTGCGAGTTCGGGAATTTTTTGGAAATTATAAGGAGACAATTTGAAAGGTTTGGATGTTCTTTTTTCAACTCGATATACCTCAGGATTATAGTCATAATCCGAGTAAATATACCACGACGAGTTCATTTTCTTCCGTACCTCGCAATCGCCATAAGGAGCGCCCAATTTTTTGACAACTTGCTAAAAAACACTTAATGTTTTAGCTTAATGCATGAATGACTCTGTCGAAACAGAGTTTAATTAATGGAAAATCAGTCGAAAATTGTGAAATGTCAAAGAGCAAAATATTTTCGATGATACACTATAAGTGTATCACGAAAGCAATGTGACGCATCTGGAATTGAATTGAGATCTTTTACAGAGAGATTTTGTGCGTATGCGATATTAAAATGATAACGAGCACAATAACAATAATAATACCTTCCTAAGGCCGAATGAAGAAGCGAATCCGATTGGGGCAGAGTATCCGAACGTGTCCGGGAACGGGAATTCAGTTGGCGAATGAACAGCGATTCGAACACCAGTGGATTCAGATGTGGCCATATAATCGGAAATATTTACGAATAAAAGTATTCGAATTCCTGAAATAAACTATCATTCCTGTTACACGAAATTATTATTATTACCACTGTTATTATAATTATTATTATTGCTATTATTGTTGTTATTAAAAGTATGAGTACTATCATTAATATTAATACAAATGTGGATTTTATTACCATACATAGGACCAGCTCTGCTGCTTGTATAATTATTGTTTATACCCCAGTTGAACGTGTAGCAATTACCGAATTCGGGATCCACGTGAAGTTTAAAGTCTTTGTCTGCAATTACAAATTCATTGACTAATCATTTACAGGAAGCATTAGGAATTGATCATTGAGATAAATAATAAAGAATACCAATATCACATTGTTTGCCGTCGAATGAGCACATCTCAATGAAATCCCTCTTGGAATGCGATAACGCGATTCGTTGCATTTTGGATAGGGCTGACATCGTGAAGATCAGATTCTCTTTGGCTCGCGTTAGCATCGCTACACCATCGGTCATGCCCTTTATTTTAATTATTCATTCGCTTTTATAAATACGAGTTCATACCTCTTTTATTACTTCCGTCAATTTTTTTTTGCAAAAAGAAAAATCGCTCATCATTGATCTACAATCGCTCGACTTAGTTTACTATGCGACATCAAAATGCCCAATTTTTTTTGTCTGATTATCAGTCGCTAGAATAAGACTTAGCATGCCATTAATTTTCTAACCCTAATTTTATATCAAACATATTTTATCTAGAATTAAACCAACTTTTATGTTCATCATCAGTAATAATATTAATATCGTCATTATTATCATATTGTTGTCATTCATATTTCTACTTTTCATATTTTCGATAGAGAAACTCGAAAAAAATTCTAGAACAGACTCATATTCATGCAAAAAGTGCGTTTGAAACCAACTGTAAAACCCATGGCTTTAACGGTTTCTGGTGCCGAAACGCGTGCAGATTGATTCATTTTACGACGATATTCATCATCTTCTGTGCTGGGCAGTAGTGTTGTTGACGGCGTGCTGGTTGTGGTAGTCGTAGTGGACGTTGTACTCGAAGGCCAGTGCATTTCGTTCTGCTCCCAATCGGGGTGTGCCGTCCACAGTTTCAATATGTTCATCCGTTTCGCGATGCAGTACGGTTTCTGCATTGTATTGCTATTGTAAATTGATGAATGCTATGTGATTTCAATGGTTTTATGAGCAGAATTTCAGTTAGTATTGTTCTGCGATGTTGTCATTATTATGAATGCTGAATGATACTAATAGAAACGAATGATAAAACAATGAATAAATTGTGCACAGTGTCAGATTGACGTCGACGACACATGCATGGCCAGTTTACACTGATAACGTTTTCGTCACTTTTTGGCTCACAGTGACCGTCTTCAGCACAGACTGGGCACTCCTCATCTTGCCATACTCTGAATTATTACTATTTAGTTGATCGTAAACGCAAGCAATACTCAACGAGCATAAGAATAATTAGCATACGAGATATTGAAACAAGGCCAAGCAACGTTCATTTCGCGGTCGAATGTGCAGATGCATTTGGCATCATTCGATAGAGGTACTGACTCGAATCGGATACATTCCATATCCATTGTGCCAATGCATTTACAATGCGCCTCGATTGCTTCATAGCGACGTCGTGGGATCTGAATCATATTTACACCTGAATACAAGTTGAGAGGAGACGTGCAGCTGTGAGGTGAGGTATTTTTTGACTGATAGTGATCAAATTGCTCTTTTATGATCTCCTGGCAACGATATCCTTCGACAAGTGGAATGCAGTCCGTGAAGCGGAGTACTATAAAATTCTACTATAGAATAAACCTACTTCTCGTCGTGATCTATGGTGTTGAGTGCCGCTATTTTTTCTACTTGTCTCTTGATTAACCCAGATTGCAGGTTCCTTACGGAATCGCTGATTTTGATTCATTGTCATATTCTGATCAAGAATTTGTTGATTGAATTCATTTGTTGGAATGTTTTTTGCTCCATCTCGCTCATTCAGTTTCGTTGAGGAGTTGGTTGAGTGATCATCTTGATGACCAGACTCATGATAGGCTTGTAGAATTTCATCTTTGAACAGTTCAAGCACTTTGAGTTTATCCCCAACAGCGCCATAGCTCAGTGAGTCAGTCCGTGGTCGATTTTGCCTGTTCTTTTTGCTCATCCATTTTGCATTTTCATAAACGTCCATCTGCAACACTACATCGATAGCTTATAAATCTATAGAATAAATATCCTTAGTAGTGTGACCACTTATTTGGTGAGTAAAATCAATTGTTTGGGATGATAATTCATCTGTTTGTACTGAATAGGTGATATGGTTGTCCAATCAAGTTTCATGTGGAAATTTCAGTTTGAGATCGCAAACTTACCGTGTCCTTAACGGATGGAACCAACCGGATGAGACTTCGCTTGTACGGATTCAAATTACAGAACGTTATCGCTGGATACAGCACATTATCGAATTTCAACTGAAATTGCTCACAGTCGAATTTGAAATTCGATATTTCAGAGTCGGGAGAGTGCAGTGTTCTAATCTCATTTTTCAAGAGATAACTGATCACTATTGAACTGATTTAGTTGCCATACCAAAGCAGAATGAAATTAACCAAGTTTTAGTGCGAAATTTTTGATGATCTTCTGAAGAAAATTCCCTTCCGGATTCAACAGAGTAGGAAAATGAAATGATCTCAGATGATATGATTTGAAGCGGTTGTGTGATTGGACTCACCTCAATAGTAGTGATCTTTTCATATCTTGTAAATTTATTAACCAAATGATTGGCTTGTATTATTAAAATGGCAAAGCAAAACAAGATTCCGAATAGCCAAAGCCTTGCCGTACACCCATTCTTAGCGATAAAAACACGTCGCACACCGTGCGCAGTTGTATTTTCAGAGAACTTTCGAATTTTATTCACTAATATATGATCACTTTTGTTTTTATCGTGTTGTTGTTGTTGTTGTTGGTCGTATTTGGATGGGATTGGTGGAGCTTGAATATACTGAGCAGGATATACATTTGGTGAATTAGCATTATCCATTCAACCTGAACTGGTTGGCATCGCAGCATTTATTCATAAGTAACATTTTATTTTCGCTCATCGACAACATTTCGCTCATCGTCAATAGAATTTGATTTAATTCGACTTTGGAAGAAATGCTGAAGCATTGTTCGTTAGAATCTAAGAGAAAATGGTTCACTTGGAATTTGCGATTGGTTCGATATAGCCTCATGCGAGTTTGAAGTTTATAGCAAAAATAAGCAATTTATGCGGCATAACAGACAAAAACAGCATATATGTTCACGAGATATTTTGCAGTTCGAATAAGATCCCATATCAATTTGATACTGTGAGGAGATGATAGACGAAAATAACCAACAATTCAGGCGAGAAAACGACAGCACCAAACGAGTTTGATGATTAAATTTCAAGTTTATAAGACGAGATAAATATGAGCGAATTCATAAGAGCTTACTGCAGTTTCAGACTTTAGCGATGAAAATGTTGTTGAACATTCTTTGAAGATGGAGACTTATCCGAAATATTATAGAAGTGATTATTACTTGTTACTTACACATCAAGCGGTTGTTTTGTTGATCGCGGTTAGCGATCAGCGGAATGTTTGTTTTGTAGAGTTATGATTATTTATCGGATTGGTATTTGGCTACGTTTAATTGTGCAAAGTATTCACGGCAACTAATTAAATACTCGGTTGTGTTCACTTGGCCTGTTCGCCTAGCCAGCGGGGTGGCTAAAATCAAGGCTAAAACAGTGCCATCGGAAACGCGAGCATTGTGGCCAGCAACGTTATAAACAAAGCAAAACAAGATTCCGAATAGCCAAAACCTTGTGAAAATTCAACGATTCATGAAATAATTTATCGTTATGCAAAGAGTAAAAACTGAATGGATTGATTCATTCAACTGCTTGAATACATATTTATGCACCGGCAGAGTTTTGTTACGATTATCAACAAAATTCCGATTCTTGAAGAACGATAAAATTCAATCGCAAGTTCCACGAACTAAGCATAATAATGAGATTTGAGCATGAATAAGCAATAAGCTCACAACGCATAACAATGAGATTTGAGCACTAGGAGGTGGCCTCTGCTGTGTTATTATTTATTCTTGTATAACGCTAACTAAAAAGATCTGTCTGAAGGAAGTAACAAGCTCATTTTGTGTTAAAGTCACCTTATTATTATTATTATTATACAATGATGCTTTCAAAGAACTTCTTATTGACTGTGAATAATTTCGAGCGATTACAATCACAATTATTATTGCCATTTGCTACTGCAGCTATTATGGTTATTATTATCCTTATCACTATTGTCATTATTACTATTTTTTACACTTATTTTGCCGCTATTATTATTATTATTATTATCATTATTGTTATTATTATTATTATTATTATTATTATTATTATTACTATTATTATTATTATTATTATTATTATTATTATTATTGTGGCCTTTATAGGAATGAAAATTTTATTTCACGACTGAACACATTTCAATTACATTCTAACATCCTCTTTAAGGGCTATTTAACTCTGAGTTATCAAATTGCTATAAGATTGGTGCATTCGACGCGCTCATCATCAATCACCTCATCGACAGCGAGCAGTGTCATTGCATCTGAACATTTCAGAAACTTCACATTTCACGACTGAATTTGAGTAGTGAAAAATGTGAAAATAGTGAAAAATGGATGAAAAAACTGGAGTTTTTGAAATTCTGAATTATTCTCCTAAAAACATTTCAATTGTTTGGTTCATTTTTGTTCTTGTTATCGACATCTCAAAAAAAAAAGCAATAACACCAACAGTAACAATAATAATAACAATAGCAACAATAATGCAATACAGTAGGAATATATCCAATAGGCTTTAATAAATCCCTTTTATAATAACCGATAAATCCCTTGATAAAAAAATCCCTTATAATATGCTCCGAATAATTACTTGATGTACTGCACTGATCGGTGGTAGAGTAAATTGGAATTTAGAGCGGAGTAGAATTACATGAAGACGAATGGTTTATATCGATAGCTGTGAGGGAAGAAGAACGTCAATGACGACGAATGAATGTATCGATATGACTTGGTAAGCAAGGATCGATTGAATAGTAACTGAACTATAGTCTGTGAACAAGAAATGTGTGATCATTTATTTGATTGGTCACAACATTTCAACGTTTTGGCATTTACAGTCATCATCAAAGAGATATACGAATGTTACCAACCCGAAATGTCGATCCACTGAAAAAATAATGAATTGTTCTGAGGATTACTCAATCGACTACTCAATTACTCATTACTCAGTGATCGATTAATTACTCAATCTAAACCGATTTAATCAGAAGACAAAGAAACTATTATCTGAGTTTTTTTTGATAGGATTTGTACTTGTTTTGTCGCTAGCACTGTTATGAGTAGTAATCGTACAGACAGAAAGTTGATGTGCATATTTTACAGATGTAGTGATGCCTATTGAGATATTAACTTGAAGCAACAAGTTTTATCAATAGAATGAATCTATGAAAAATGTAATGAACATTTAAACCACTTTCAAACGATTCAAGCGAACATTTAAACGCAACCACGTTAAATGCAGCGGTGTTGGTGGTGAAAAGTGGCTAAACTTTTGAGTTATTTTTACAACTCATCAATCATTGTGAAATGTGTGCCTTGGCTGAGAAGAAAGAAAAATGGCGAATGCTTGATTTTTGATGTGCGAACAGTTCGGAAATAGTGGAATGGATCTTTGGTATGCGACTGTATTGGTCAACTAGTAATTTGATCTGAATCGATCGATTACTCGGTCTAGACTGAGCGGAAGACCAAAAAAACAATTATTTGGGTGCATTTCCATCTGCGTTATCGTTATCATTGATATCCATAGAGTGCATTAGTGGGACATTAACAGCTTATAGAGAATATGTGAGTCATTTACAGATTAGAATTTCGGTTTTGAGAAGTTTCTGGTTGTTCGCTAATTACTGATTTGAAAATGCATGCCAACTGAAGCAATCTCGCGTTTCACTAGGTGGCACCATGAGAGCATATCATTAAAAGTATGCGAAAATATCACTCAGAAACAAACGATCCGCGAACGAACGAACGAAAACAACGAATGGAATATGCTAAAATAAACGAACGACGCGAATGCATGAACGAATTAAATTCGAATTTCATTCGGAATATTGCTGAATGAATGGTTGGCTGGAGGAAGTGCAATAAATTTGATTAGATTAAGTTGTGTTTCGAATGAATCAAATGAGTTTAGCATCCTAAGTGAAATTCATCAACACACTTCCGCTAGAACGATGATCAGTGAAACACGAACAACGCCAGCGTCGGTAATTCAATTCAGCACAAATTCTCAACACAAACTTGCTCTGATCAAAGACACTGCTCGCTTCATAACCATTGTTTCAATCGAACTTTTATAATCGTTTGTTAAATGCTACAAGAGCATGTTTACAATTATTGCTAATGGTGTTCAACTGAGTGCATAACAGTCCTCTTGGACTTTCGAAACAATTTGATTTTCCATAATTGAAGTGAGGCACGTCAGTTTTACCTGTCATTTATTGTTTTCTTGAATGGATATCAGACTCAATGAAATTGAAGATGTTCGCTGCTATCAAAATTGTTCAATAAAATTATGAAACATGAAAAATTGGCTCGGCATGAATGAATTAATCATTTTCCATGTGAAAAATTAGGTTTATGAGCAGTTCGAGGAATGACCAAACCGTTCGAACGAACTGCGTTAGCAAAACGACGTTTCTATCAAGCAACATCTTCAATAGTCATGTGGAGCAATGGTATTCAGTAACAACATTCAATGATAATAACATTCTTTAAATCGTATCGTTTTCCTTATCCATTCCTTTTTGCAGATCGAATTGACAACTTGAGAATGAATGCATAAAATTCACAGGGAATGTTATTCAAACGATTAATTACAATTAATTATGGTATTAGTCATTACGCTGGCGAATCATCACAATATTAGTGTATGCGACTAAATAGAGAAGAGAAAGTATTGATCGAACGGCACAATTCACTGAAATTTTAAACACTGTTTCAAATAAGCTCCAAATCCCAAAAACTTTCTATGATTTTTAGGGAAAGAGAGAGCATTTCCGAGAGGTTTTCACCGAATGAAAATGAAAACTATGAAATTTGAGAGAAGACTGAAGTATATTGGATATAATCTAACATATTAATGGAGTGCTGCATAACAATGGCAATAAAAATAAATAATAATAGGAAGATTCCAATGAAGGGGAGGGAACATAGCATAATATGATTTCGAATTAATATGATATCATGAGCAATTGTAAAAACAAAGGAATATTAATGTTGTTATTTTGTTCAAGAATTAGTATCAGTATCGGTATTGCAGTCATTCTATTGATTAATTATAGCGACTGCATTAATGATAATAATGCTGATAATAAATAATAAATGAGCAGATAAAAATGACCTAAAGATGATTAATAAGAAATAATAGCAAAGAGAACGGTAAGAATCGCATGCATAACTGATTAGCATGGCAATATAAGGCAGCAGCATATCGCTCGCTATCTGATGGCCCCAAATAACGCAGCCAATGTGTTCACTTTATTACTCAAATTTTCACATTCAGCACCGAATTCAATACTTTTCAATTAATGATTTTATACGCCATATGCACAGTTCATGCTCAGAAACGAATGAGTATTCGCACATTTTAACAAGGTTGCTGAGCGAACTTTTTCAGAGACAAAACTTAGTACCACGTTGTTCGGCTTTGAAAATCAACAGAAAAATTACAGTTTCCACTGCATTGAAAAATTTATGACAGCTTTCATAAAATTTTACGGAATATCACATCAGCAATACGAACTGAATGTGAAGCAGCAACGAATAAAAATTCTGCAATGCTTCCAGAAAATATGGCCAGTATCCTGAAAAAATAAATGTTATCCAGAAATAAAATAACAAATAACTTGGGTATACTATAGGCATTCACATAGCATATATATATATATATATATATATATATATATATATATATATATATATATATATATATATATATATATATATATATATATATATATATATATATATATATATATATATATATATATATATATATATATATATATATATATATATATATATATATATATATATATGTTCATTTATTTATTCATTAATCTATTCATTTGTTTGTTCGCACGATAATTAAAGAGATCGAATAAGGGGATGGAATTATCCGTGTTGGCGAATATAGTAGCACACGTAACAAATATAGCATATGAGATTTGAAGAAAGACAACTGATTGAAGCAAAACGCTATTCGAGTGGATGATAGAGAGCAATACGTAACTGGTAAACGAAGTACA
>JAPYMA010001894.1:0-39940 GCA_035041965.1 Anisakis pegreffii
TGTAAGCAGTTTTATTGTGTTAATAAAACAAAATGGGATAAACATATGTTTGGTATTGTTGAATGTGTATGAGGTGGCATTTTAAGAAAATTAATCTCGTTCATTTATTTATTGCTCTCTATAAGTGTGTAGCATATTGCTAGTGCTGATGTTGCTACCGAGCTGAACATTTAATCAAATCGACCGAAAACGAAAGAAATAAAGGCAAAGCACAAATTAATCTCGTGAAGGGATGAAGAAAGCCAAAATTGAAAATCAGCTAAGCAACGAAATTGATCAGGTTATCCATGACGATAAGCACATGAAGGGACAGTCGAGGGCGCGTATCTAAAAGTGTCGGTTGAGCCTAAGTAAGCCAAAGCCTGAGAAATGACGCACATGCGATATCCTTCAGCCGCTTAGCCAACGCTGTCCCTTTGAAAGCCTCAGCGTTCGAGACTGATTTAACTGGAATATGAAACACGAATGGATGTTTTGTTCGAATAGAACAGTCAAGTTCGTTTTAAAGATTACACTTGTGCTATCGAAATAAAATTTGGAGTTATCTATATGTTTTTGTTTATAATTCAATTCGTACTGAAAATGATTATTGTGAGACTGAAAAGTCAACCTCTTAATGCACTGAAATTCATGCGTTTTAGTCAGTTTCCTTGCGACTTCGTCGGTTATTCGTAAACAACTGTACGTACAAATCGAAAAAGGTTCTATTCCGGACTCGACACACAAAACTCCCAGAAAATCACGTTCTCATTCTCGCGTTTATTTTTTGCTACATGATATAAGTATTAATAATACGTAGCGTGATAGACTGACGGATAGGTGTACTGCTGAATAGGTGATAATTGGTTAGGTAACATAATCTAGCATAAACATGCTGTGAATGAATAGGAACGAATGAAGTGATGAGTCATACTTATTTTAAAATTAATGTTATTATTCTTGTTATTATTATTATTATTATTCTTATTATTATTAATATTACTTTATTATTATTTTACCATTATTATTATTCCATTAATACTTTGATCATTAATGTATCGTTGTTGATAGATGAATATACCCTTTCTAATACATTTGTTTGAAGCGTTCAGATAGTTCTTCATTTTCCATGCATAAGTATGAACGGTGCTAATCAGTCATTTGACGGAGCGAAAGCCTTGCTTCGTTGAGATTTTAGTTTGTTTCAATAACGAGCGAAATGCTGGAACATTGCAAAGATAATAGTGATTAACGAATGAGAGATTTGAAGGAAAATGCAATTTACTTTGAATATATAATTTTTGATTAGTATATTAGGATTGTTATCATTATGTAATGAACAACATCATTGTTTTGTTTAAACATGCGCGGATTGACAGATCATGATTATTTCATAGCGTAATCCGAGGGGAAGTGAACGAAGAGAGGGAGGAAAGAGTCAAATTGAAGTGCTAACTGATTTAAACGATAATCAAGAGGAAACGATAAGAATATGTGGTTGATTGTCGATATAAAATGATGAGATTATCGATAGATTCGTTGTTTGGAGTGGAGGGTTGGCGAGGGGATTTGAGATTGCGGGGGTAGAGGGAGGGAATTAATTCAGCGATGAAGGTGGAGATGATGAATTTTCGATTTAATTAAGTGCATATAGTGGAGATAGGAACGGATGAGCAAGTCAAGTTATGTAAAGTCAAACCAGTCATCGAATCAAACTTGTAATAAATAATATTTGTTGTTGTTTTTTGTTTTTCACCATCAACAAAATTGAATGTCAGGCATAAAGCAGCTTCCAATCTCCTCTATGCACCCTGAGCGAACCACAGGACTAGTTTTGATCATGTTCGCATCTTTTGATGACCTCTGAATGATATTGGATTGTTTGATTTTACAGTAGATGAGTTCATAGTTAAATTAACGGCTGGGGCATAAAAGGTTAATTTCGACTGACGATGGCACAGATGCTAGAAGATTCGGTTGAGCGAGCATGTATTTTTATTATGGAGTATTAATATACAAATGTGCATCCGAATAAATACAAATTTTTTTAAACATATAAATTCTCAGGCTTCATACTTGAAAATTTTTATTCCTCAGCTGAACGCTCAAGTTATTTTACTGACAAGACTGCATGGAGACTATTTATTGAGGTTATGTGTATACCTCTTTTTAAAAGAACATGGTTATGCAATATAAACCGCAGTAATAGTAAAAATTTAAAAAATATCAGTGGTTATAGTAATGATGAATTAATGTATGTTTAGATCATCGTAATGAATCTATTTTGAAAGTTTAGATCAGCACGAATTCAAGAGTTGATCAGAAACGCAGGTGAACATTTGAATGAAATAAGTGGTATGCAAATTACTACAATCGCAGATGAATCATGTGCTCATGAACCATGTCCGTACTATCAACAGTGTAGACAAACACAAAAATACCTTCATAGCATACAGGTTGTTCGATTCATTAGTAACATTATTATTCTCATTGTTTATATGATCACTATTTTAGTTGTAGTCTCACGATAACTTTGAATAACATCTATGATTTATTTGTAATTTTGTTACGTCAAATAATTTTCTCTGTTATTATGAACCACATTTTCAGCATTTCAAAACGGACAGCTTCTTAATGAGATCATTAAGCGTTGTTGGAACTTTCACATGCGAATGCGCGAAAGGGTTTGCTAGTAAGAGTTATTATTGTTGTTATTGCTTTTTGATTATTATTATCATAACTGTAATATTTATATACATATTAACATGCTTGCATTATGATATTCATTTAAGTCATTTGATAAGAGTATTTAATTTAAGGTTCAGATTCATTAAAACAATTATGTAATGAACGGATTGATCAATGTTATTCATCACCTTGCCAACATGGTGCCACGTGTATACCGCTTGAGAGTAGATATCGTTGTGTGTGTACGCCTGATCGAACGGGTAAATTTATCAAAGTCGTTGTCATTAATAGTTTAATTGCATGTGCTTGATTATGTTTTGCCTTGTAGTTTTTTTTTGTTGAATATTTCATCATTCTTGACAAATGTTCTCAAACTATTTCTCAGCAGCAAAAATTCAAGTGAACAGTTATTAGATATACAAACAGCATTTGATTTTCACTCTCCTATTATGCGCGATTCGTACTCAGCATATTTGTTTTACCGTCATCATTTTTACGCTATCAGATTGCGAGTTCATAACATAAGCGACTCTATAGCTCATCTTTCTATCGGAGCTGTCATCTCCCATCGCCAACTTTTCAAGTATGTGCAGTATATCTAAACCATATTCGTTCGTAATAATAATAATGATAGTAATAATAATGATAATAATAATAATACTAACTGACCGAAATAATGCGCAAATTGTACGGAAGAACCGTAGGACGTTTCGGCGTTAGAACGCCATCATCAGCCACAATGTTGGGACACAGATATGGAACAAACTGGAGCGGACATGAATTAGTAGATAATATGTTGTTGGGGTCGAGGATTAGTAGTGGTTGTTGGGGCAGAGTTTTAATCCGAATAATTAGGTGAATAGTATTTAGTAATAAACAATATTTTATAGATATATTATTATATTATATTATATTTTATTTTAGAAATTTAAATACTTTATAGCCTCTTTCATCTCCTGCTTTATATTCACGTCCGGGTTTAAATTTCTAATGGTGATTGCTTCCAATATTTTCCTCCTTTGCGTGTTCCGTTCCACTGCAATTATTTCCACACTTGTTTTCGGTACCATGCCGCCATGTTCGTTCTTCATGTGTAGCGACCATGGTTTTTCCCTTTTGGGATGCCTCATATCTCCCACGTGTTGCCGATACCTCTTCTCCAATGGTTGGCCCGTCTCCCCAATGTAGAATGCCGAGCAGATCAGACAGTTTATACGATACACCACTCCGTTTAATTTGCAGGCTCCACTCCTCTTCCCACATATTTCGCAGTTATCTTTCTCACATTCTCTGTCGTACAATCTGGAGTCTACCAATATATCTTTCAGCGTGCGCGGTTTCGCGCTTACTACATTCGCTTGGATACTCCACTTCTTGAATTATGTTTTTAACTACCTAATAAACCGTGCTGTGAGTCTCTCGACGACTGGATATGTAGAACAGTCACGAGAAAAAGCACTAAACATCATCCAAAATAACGGTTATAATCCGAACTACCTACGCAAGGGAACGAGAGGCAGAAAATTCGCATCGGGGTTACCGACACTAAAGGTACCGTTCATAACGGATGAATTTGTCAACAAAATCAGGAAGGTGTTCAAGAAGTGGAGTATCCAAGCGAATGTAGTAAGCGCGAAACCGCGCACGCTGAAAGATATATTGGTAGACTCCAGATTGTACGACAGAGAATGTGAGAAAGATAACTGCGAAATATGTGGGAAGAGGAGTGGAGCCTGCAAATTAAACGGAGTGGTGTATCGTATAAACTGTCTGATCTGCTCGGCATTCTACATTGGGGAGACGGGCCAACCATTGGAGAAGAGGTATCGGCAACACGTGGGAGATATGAGGCATCCCAAAAGGGAAAAACCATGGTCGCTACACATGAAGAACGAACATGGCGGCATGGTACCGAAAACAAGTGTGGAAATAATTGCAGTGGAACGGAACACGCAAAGGAGGAAAATATTGGAAGCAATCACCATTAGAAATTTAAACCCGGACGTGAATATAAAGCAGGAGATGAAAGAGGCTATAAAGTATTTAAATTTCTAAAATAAAATATAATATAATATAATAATATATCTATAAAATATTGTTTATTACTAAATACTATTCACCTAATTATTCGGATTAAAACTCTGCCCCAACAACCACTACTAATCCTCGACCCCAACAACATATTATCTACTAATTCATGTCCGCTCCAGTTTGTTCCATATCTGTGTCCCAACATTGTGGCTGATGATGGCGTTCTAACGCCGAAACGTCCTACGGTTCTTCCGTACAATTTGCGCATTATTTCGGTCAGTTAGTAGTATTATTATTATCATTATTATTACTATCATTATTATTATTACTTACCAAAATGCGCATCGCAACGCATGCTCATTTGTTCATCTGCATATTCGTTCGTTTCCATGCAAAATGCCATCAGTAGAGGTGAATTGTCAGGTAATATTGTCTTTATCACTAAAAATTGCAACGATGTTGAAATAAGTCTATGAATTTCGTTTATGTGTCTTTTTGTAAATTCATTTCGCGAATATAAAGCGTGAAATATGGTGATGCTAGTTAATGTTGAATGGAGAAGTTATTATCAGCATTATACGAGTCAAATAATGTGCTATATTTATCCATACTCTATACTTACGTTGATTGACATAGGTAGCATATGCATACTCCAAATTTATTAAATGTAATATAATATACGATATCTTAAGGGGTTTCTGCTGGGGTTCAGAAATTAGGCTTAATCCTTCTTGTGATTAGGATGATGTGCGATATGTAAATATTTCATATTATCGCCATATACATCTGTAATCAGTTTGAGGGCTGTATATCTGATCAGTTCTCTCATTCCATCCACAGTAGTATTTTGATCTTGTAATTGAGCTTTGTTCTCTCTCCCCATATCCATCCAGTCCTAATGGTTGTGGTGTGCTCAAACAAATTCAGTCCAAAACAGATCCATCGCATTAGCAAAAGCCATAATTTATGTGATTAAGTGCGTGACTTGTTGATTTGAACAGGCCCGATGGGACGAGTCGAGAGATGGTTGGATGAGTGGATAAATTGCATGTCACACTGTGGCTAATTATCTTACTTATGAACTAACAAGATTAGTTTTGGACTGATTTAGAAATGGAAGAGACTAAAGCGAATAATGCAAATAAGTTGAGTTGAAGTTAAAGTTAACCGTCATGTGATCCACAAGAATTTCTTCGGGCGCTAAAAAATCAAGTGAATAATTTCCAGTACATTGTCTTTCAGTAGCCGTTCCGATCCATGTCTTTGCGAAACATTAATATTTCCCTAAAGACCGCTTGCTTTTCGTGATGTCTTCGTGCATTTGTGACCTTCCTCGTTCGTTTATCGTCGTTCTTCTTCCTCATCTGCGTTTCCGAATATATTATTTCTTTGACTGGATTGTTGAAATGAAGCGAATGAACGGATAAATAAACAAGCAAGCAAACAGATTGTATGTTCAGGTATAATGTAACAGTTCTTGACTGATTGACTATTTGAGGATATGTTCGTTTATCAAAATTGTTTCATCAATAACAATCAAACATTTACCGATGGATGAAGAGGGCAACTAGAAAATTTGATTTTGATACTGGCTTGATATGCAAATATTCTAGATAGTTCATCTTAAAGCAAAAAAATTTATTCTCTTTCGTGAGACAGATGCTAGATGATTCCCTAGAAAATATGCTTCTAAAGAATGATTCACTAGTGAACTGTAAGGCAGATAGGCCCAGTCGAAAGGTAAAAAGCAATCCAAGAGCCTAGCAGCTTCACAGCAAGTAAATGAACAAGGAGTGTATCCATTACCTGAAGATAGCAGCAGTGAAATCCTTCATGGAAACCACTCTGTCTGATGTTCTAAACCATCTGCTCTGAAATCGAATAAATTCTACCGTAGTCTTTTAAGCAGTTACATCTTGCTTATTATACATTCACGTATTCTCGTTGCAATTTATAGTTGTCATTGTTGCTGTGATGAAATGAAGCCAAATTATACGAGTGATTGTTTATGTCGTGCCATCTTCTGAAGAAAAACTTCAAACATTCAGTTAGCCGATAACTGGCGCACACATCTAAGCAGAGCGGAACTTGAAAGTGCGGAAGAGACCCATCATGAAGCCAATTTATGCGACATTGCTGTTTGCCCGATAATACGATAACGTTATCGGGTAATTATGATCATTTGTTCTGCTCGATTGCGCCTCTCATCTCGTCAGCTTGTTTTGTTGCCATTATCGTAAGCCTCATTGAGCTTTATGATAAAGAGTGCCACTCAAACCTCTCATTGGTTCTGTTTATATGCAGTGCTAATCTGTGAATGCACTAAAATGACAAAGCAGCAAAACAATCATTGAGTTAATCAGTCTTTATATAATGAATGTTATTTCTTTCGGTATATCTTTTTGATCTTGTGTTCTTTCCCGACTTTATGTACATCCTCAACGCTCGGATCAGTCTATCGTCCTAAATGGGATGGATTTAAAGAAGATAAAGGAGAGGAGGGGATATGATTTCGATCCATTAAACTGTTATTTTTGTTTGTGTGGAGAAAAATAAACAATTAGATATCTCTTACTGTTGTTAGATTAAGCATTATTATTTTCATTGATAGCAGTATTGTTGTTATCAGTTACTGTTACTACTATTATTGGTGTGATTGTTGTTGCCAATATTATTGGTGTTGGTGTTATTACTGCAACTGTTATTTGTTATCCTTTTCGTGCAGTGAAAAGGACATATGATTTAAGTTTTATTCATTCAACTTTTCATCTACTATTATACAACTGATTTGTGGGTGGTCAACGATAGTTAGTTAATGCAGATTTTAATATATCCATTCCGATATGCCGAGAAATGGATATGAAATGAGAATGGGATACAAATAGGCAAGCAGTCAGCAACTGGACGGATATTATATGCATTATTCATTCGACTTGCTGAGCATGATACGTACATATTTACAAAGCATTTATAGCAAGTATTACGTATTATTATCATGCTATATTTGTGACGTTTATTGCATGCCCTAACGGTTCATCTCTCTCATTCATTTATTACGCTAAAGCAGGGTAATGGGACTTTTGAATTCAATTTTGGTTATCATCAATCATCTGTCTCATTATCGCTGGATATTTAAACACGGATATTAGCATGCGACCTCCTCGTTGTGGTGCGCTTAATTCCTTGAGTAATTAACATATTCACTGAATGATCTGTGAGTCAGTCGTTAGACTTGTTTAGTTGGCAGTTGGACTTTCAGGGGTGGGGTTATTATATGATTGATGGGGCGTTTACATCACTCATTCATTCATATAGCTTATATTTAGTTACCTTATATTTATTAATAGCATGCAATAAGCATAAACCAAACGTATGCATACGATGAACAAACAGTATAGATGTCTATATACAGAACAGAATTATAATACTTCGGTTCAATGACTGTTTTGTTGTATTATAATTCTATTGTGTACAATGTATTGCAACTCCATGTTATACATATGGAACAGAATTTTAAAAGCATGAATAATTAAAGAAACACTTGTAACATTATTTGCAGCTCTTTTTTGAACAAATTATAATGTTAATAATAATGAGCACCTTGTTTGTCATATGGCACAAAACACTTATGAATAAAATTGCTAATGAGCATTCATTTATATATGGCAAAACCAAGCAAGAAAAGATACCTTATGGAAGTGGTGTATTTTTAGGATGGATGTGAGACTCTGTTGAGGTTTGATAAGAGAGAAATTAAAAAGTAAAGCACACTCAACACAGACATAATTTAGTTTTATTTTGATTTTAGGGGTGAATTGTGAGGCAACGCTCTTCAGTGATACGTGCCTTCCGAATTCGTGTTATTCGAATTCGAGATGCGAAATTGATGAACGGAGAAGAGTACGGTGTGTGGACTGCAAGTGGGCTGCACACGACACCGATGACGCTTGTCGATTAAGATCGTTGAAATTTGTTGGCGACGGCTATTTAGCGATACCAACACAAAATGCGATTCCACGGATGGAATTCAAAATTGAATTTAGGTTGGTCTGATCGATGTATTCGCTGGTAGCTGTGAGCATTTTGGTTACAATGATCGTCAGAAATTCATTTCGTGCGATTGTTTTCCAATGATTTTTCGCTTCTTTTCACTCCGTCGTTCTGAGAGAAAGTTGTTCCGCTAAATTTTTGCGACTGTCCAGTTTTTCTCATTTCTTTGATCAGCGTACGTGTTCAGGTGATTAAACGAAAGCAGCAAAAATCGTTTTGTTTCAGCATTGCGACAATACTAAGTAGTGATAGCGTGCTAATGTTTTTGGGTGATATCAAAGCGGATTTTTTGGAAGTATTCATCGAGAATGCCTTAATTGGCGCTCGTCTCTCGCTTGGTAATGGCGTTTCAGAGGTGAGTTTATAGCTTGTTTTTGCTGACTTTATGAATGAAGTGAGGGATAAAATGTCGCCGAGATAGAAACATCCTCATATACATAGCAGTGCTCAAGTGCAACTTGAATTAAGCGCAATCAGAATTTGATGGTAAGTTGATGAGTTGGCAAGCGTCAGTTAACTTGCGTTCGAGTACAATCAAAATTTTGAGCTTGAGAAATGCGCATTGTTTAGGAGCGATGCAAAGGCCCTTGTAAGCAAATACTGGCGAACATGAAGACAGCACAAAGGATTGATTCCTTTCTTTACATCTAATTTCGTCAGTTTTGAGCATAAAGAACTAACTTTATAACGTTTGATCAACTTTTGAGTTTGAATACGAGCGACTCGAATGTGAATACTCTATAAATTGAGAGTGATTTTAGATGAGAATGGAGGATTGGCAACAAAATCGTATTAATGATGGAGAGTGGCATAAAATTACGATTGATTTTTATGAAAATGTGAGTCAGTGATAAAATTACACTTCTTGTCGATTCATTCCTATGAAAAGAATACAATTCTTGATTTGTACATATTTAAGTTCATTTTCATATAATTTGTAAATTATTAATACCATTTTATAATCGTTTGGAATGAAGTTTCCGTTTGAAGGACTGATATATGAAAGCTAACTAATCTAAAAACTAAAACTATGATTTCAAAAAAAAAATCAACTCACGATCTAATAATTAGGATTATGCGATAGTTCATTATATTTTATCATCATTTCTATTAATTTCTATCCGTATTCATTTGTGTATTGGTAACATATTCTTTCCAGGAATAACAGTTTATTCATGTGCATCTGTTCGTATAAAATATGTTTATAAGTAACTATTTTAGAAGCTTATCTTGTCGTTAGACGATTGTGAAACGTTTGTTTCATTGCGATTAAGCAATGCAACTGGTTATCGCAAATGTGCTTGCGAATTAATTACAGCATTGCCACAAAAGTATGTAAAAGTTTTAGATTATTAATCAGTGTGCAATAAATTAGTTCTGTTTATGAATAATCGTTTTATTTGAGTGCATTTTTGTAGGTATTTCTTTGTCGTTTGTGAATTTAAGAACGCTATCACTCGTTTTTGTATAATAAATCATGAACAGTTGATGTGCATTCAGTGTATTACATCTTCGATGTTCATGAGTAGTTTTAACTAGTATGGAAGAGATTGATCTGCGAATATCATCCTTCATTTATGCCAAGAATGCGCTTTCAGATGCTCGGATGGTGCAGTTACATGTCATCGTTTCTTGGACGTTTTGCCGATCGTTTACATGGGTGCCAGACCTACAACTAATGGTGACAATTTAGTGAGCAGTTTCATCGGCGATCTCGCTGTTTCATCTTTTGATAACGATGGCATCAAATCGAAATTGTCGAATCGTACCATCAGCAGCAATAATCCAGCCTCTTCATCAAAACAGTTGCACCGTGCTCTCTACTCGTCTCATCAAAATGCTTTCACGGGTTGTATCGCAAATTTGAGTTTGGATGGTCATTTACGAGATTTTTCGGATTATGCTGAATGGATAAAAGTTGGTAAAGCAGTCGAAGCAGGTTGTCATGAAAAACGCAACGAGTGTGTTGTTGTCGTTCACAACAGCACCAACATCTCACCAAATGCTTCATGTCCTCCAGTTAGTAAATGCGTTCCCAAATGGAATGGTCATCACTGCAGATGTGAACATCAACTGCATATCACCTCACAACCGCTTACTTGTAGATCTGGTAATAAATGTTATGCTTATGTATCATTATTGGTTTTATTATTATTATTATTATTATTATTATTATTATTATTATTATTATTCATCGTTATTGTTTTTATAGTTGTCATTGTTGCCATAATCCGCAGCCATTGATTTCTAGCTGACAGTGCGAAATATTTGATGCTTGACGATGAGGAATCATATGTATCATGGCGTATCGCACGAAATGAAGTCTTCCAAAATGTTACCTTCGAGTTCCGCACTCGTCAGCGTGATACGCAAGTGATAGCCATCGAATTTGCGCTGCGTTCACAATTCATTGTTTTTTCGGTCAGAACCATTGTCGTTATTATATTGTTATTGTTATTATTATTATTGTTGTTATTATTGTTGTTGTTATTATTATTGTTATTATTATTATTATTATTATTATTATTATTATTATTATTATTATTATTATTGTTATTATTATTATTATCATGTTCCACATTAATCATTGAATATTTTTATTTTTCTGCAGATCAGCCAAGGTTATGGCGTGTTGAAATTTGGTGAACGTCAATTCCTATTCAAATATCCATATTTAGCAGATGGGAAATTCAAGGCGATTTCAATTTCGCTTCAACAAAATGGTTTCTTCAGTCTTTCAATTGATCATCTTTTTAAAAAGGTTTGCTGTTTTAATGAAAGTACAGTTTTATTTTGATGTATTCATCGAATTTGATTGCTGAATGATTTGTTGTGTTTAAACTTGTAGCATTTTCCACTAATCACTATATCAACCGATAATTCATATCGACGGATTCGAAAGATGTACTCTGGATTGGCACCATCAATGAGCTATCCGAAACGCTTTGAAGGCTGTTTGCGCAATGTTTTACTCAATGGTCTACGCACGAAAATTATTGAGCAGCTTCGAGTTGAATCGCATTGTCAGGTTCGTTGCATGTCTATAGGAGGCGCTCATAAAATTGCACTAGAAATGTGCATATTTTCAAGTGAAATAAAACTCTCGACAACAAAATTTTGTTGAATACGAATGTTGTTGATGAATACCATGTTCAGTATGATTTGTAATGTATGCAATGCTTGATGCGTTTATAAGGTTCATATGAACCCGATGCTGTAGCTGTACATTGCCATCAATATTGATATGTTAAAACTTTAAGGACACTCTCTATTTCTTTCTGTATTGTATTTTATTATTACTGTTATTGTTACAGTTGTGTTTTTTCACTTTCTGGTTTTGATAGTAGTTAATAATAATTGAAGGTACGAAATGAATGTGATCAAGCTAATATCTGTCCACGTAATAGCAGATGCAACCGTGATTGGGATCGTCACCGTTGTGACTGCCTAAAAGGTTAAGTAGTTGCTCGTTGACTGATTTATATTGGATTGTTTTGATTGTATTGCTGTGATTGTTGTCAATTAATAACTTTTACATTGGGATTGACGTTCAGGTTATATTGGTGATAGCTGCATGGATATATGTTTACTGCGAGGAATATGCTCAAATAATGGGCAGTGTTTACGTGTCAGCAACACTACTAACGGTACGTAGCGTTGTGCTGAAACATACCGTTTAGTTAGTAAAGTAAAGAAAAGAATCATGTTTTTATGCATGTGAATATGAGGAACGGAATGTGTACATCTAGAGAGGTTTTGATATTTCAAGCAATAAATGTTCAATCATTCGTCTAATAAGTGAGATTGTATGCATGAACCAGTCGAATCTGAACTTGTGATAGAAAATTATGATATCAGGTTATGAGTGTCGATGTGCTGAAGGCTTTACGGGGCACAACTGTGAGCGAAAAGCTGCACTGAAAAAATGTCCACCAGGATGGTACGGCCATTTTCCGAGGTGTAGACTATGTGATTGCGATACGAGGAAAGGCTTCATCAAGCAGTGTGACCCAAACAATGGTGCATGTTTGTGTGAGGTTAGTGACTGATTCAACTTCAGAAGGAGTCCAAATATTTTTCAAAAAATTTCCATTCTGAAACTACAAATTTGTCAAAAAAAGGTTTTTTTGGTAAGAAGTTCATTTGTAGACTGGTAAATATTATTGGCTGGACCACTGTCGACCATGTGAATGTGGCTTTGGTGCGTTGAGCACGGCATGCTCAACACTGGGACAATGCGAGTGTACGGGTGAAGCTGTAGGACGACGTTGTGATCGTTGCACCGATGAGAGACAGCTTCTGAATCGTAGCACGCTGAAGTGCTCAAGCATTAAGAATAGATGCCCGTCGATGATTGATTCTGCAATACAGTGGCCAACTACAGTGTATGGTGCAATCGCAAGACAGGTTGTTGTTTCGTTCGACACTGGTCTTATCCTTACAATTAGCAAATCATTATCCTTGTCCTTATATTTATTATGTTGTTCTTATTACTATCATTATTGTTAATTATTTTTATTATGATTATTATTATTGTAGAGTTGTCCATTTGATGAAAGTGGAATGGCGTTACGAAAATGTGGTATGGATGGTAGATGGTTGCCAGTGGACAACTATAATTGCACACATCCTTCTTATGCAAAGGTTGTTATTGTTATTTTTAACTGTTATTATTATTGTCATCATAACTTCGAAATTTAAGGTAATGAACGCAGACCTAAGCTTGGAATTGGTAGAGCAGTTAGCGAATGCGACTAGTGATCACTGGACATTGCGTGGTGTCAACGTTGATATCGCGAATAGAGCGCTGCATAAACTCATCATTTCTGAGACTGTCGGCAATTTAAGTTTGCATCTGAAGTACGTTTCGCAAGGACATCTTTTTAAGTTGCTCTAGTAAAAACATTATTCATTCACTCGACCGGCTAGTGTTCATTTCCTAAATAAGCCTCTTCAAGATCATTATTATCACAATTGATAGCTTTTCTCAACGCTGTTTGACTTGCGATTTTACATTTATTATTATTATTATTATTATTATTATTATTATTATTATTATTATATTATGTTATTATTACAATTACAATAATTGTTATTATACTATTACGTTACTATTTTTATTATTATAATGGCTAGTTCTATTGTTATTAAAATTGATGTCTCTATAAGGTGCTGGAATGGATATGTTCTCTTCGGCGTTTTTCCTTTCATCTATAATCGCTTTTATTATTTTTTTCTTCAACAATCACTACTTTATTTATTTCAGAACTGAACAATTCACAACAAATTTGCTAAAATCGCTAAACAACTTGGCCGCTGTGATCGGCACATCGGCGAATCCGGCTCTGGATTATTTGCAAACAGTCGTGAAAGCAACAGTTCGTCTAGGTGACCATCTTCGGACTGTGCATCAACGAGCACCATTTCTAGGAACGTTCTTCTATTCAGGCGATAATCTAGGTTAGTCAACGAACACAATGAATCTGCAGTGGCAGTGTGCTCGCTTAGGTGGCTCTCTTCGAGTCGGAATTATGCTCGATGTGGTGGCACTATGCTGCATGAATGCTTATAGTTCGAGATTAAATTTGAACTGATTATTTTCAGTGGTTCATATTTAAGTTGGCATAGTTCACTATGTTTATTTCCTTTTTTTACATCTAGATTGACCAGTGGTCACATGTTCCTAGTTGTGATCTACATACACGTTCTGTTGTATGATTCGACAAGAAAGAGTTGACGCACAAATTATTTTTCAGTATTTGCAATTGATCGTCTTCCGCGCTGGAGCAACGACCGACGGCATCATCTCGATTCAATTGATTCTTCTGCGACATCAATGGCTCGTCGTCATCATCATACAGCCACTGCGATCACTGCTTTGGCTTCAGATCAATTCTTACTTCCAGTTGTCCGCCACAAAAATCTAGTCAAACCCGTAGTATTTTTAGCCAGTGAGCCAAGTCCTGATCGATTTTTGACTGACGACAACGTCAACTATGACAATAATGAAACGAATGATAAGAGTAGTAGTGGTGTTGCTGCTGAATTACGTCTTGATCGTTCACCATCAAAACGAACCCTTAAAGCCTGGGAGCATCACCATCATCATCGTCACAATCCGCATCGGCAGCGATATGAAGCTCAAGCTTGGAGAAGTGCAGTTCAAGCTGAAGATGCAAATCGTCGCCGTCTTCTCAGTGGTATGGAACTGCGATTGCTGTATACGGCGCCATCAGAGCTGCCGTTGACTGAAGTTGACGTTAGGCAGCAACATAAAGCGACAACAACGATTTTTTACAGCGTATTAACGCAAGCAAACTGTGCGGGATGTGAATATCCGATTATAATGGTCACTATGAACGAGAATCAGGATGAGATGACAACAACTGCTTCTTCTAATGTTGTTGGTGCTGCAGAGCAACCGCATTTGGAATCGATTTTTATGGAACAACCACGAAGTGAGAATCGTTATGCGAATCATCGTAGATCGATTCAAGTGACCGTTCCAATTCTTGCGGAAAACAGCGGTGATGGTTGGCGATATCCAGAATGCGTTCGACTGCGAGACGGTTTCTTCTCGAACACTGACGACGATGATCGACTGTCCTCATTAGCTGACGCTCGCAAATCACCATCAGCCGTTAACAAGTTATCTGGAATTGAATCCTCTTCGCGAACTCTGTCATCATCTGCCTTGAATGATTTACTGAGCACCGATGGCATTAGGAACGATAATACAAAATGGACAACGGAAAGTGCAACATTAATCGGACTTAATGAGACGCACGCCATATGTCGTTTTGATCTTACTGACAGTTATAATCATAAGTTATTTGCGAATAGTGGCGGTGTTTTTACACTGTTCATGAGGGCTGATAATGGTGCATTGGTAAGCTGATTAATTCAAATGTCTCTTTTAAATTCTTTGAGTAGTATGACATTCTTCGAGATGTTTTTCTTTTCAGTTAGTGTTGAAATGTTTATTCTTTAGTCACAGCCTAATTATTACTGATTTTGTATGAATGATATTATGCGAGAGTTCAAATTTGATTTGTTTACCGGTATCGAATTGCGTTACACAGTATAACCACTAATGCCGCTGTTGACATATAGCACTTCGTTTTATTCAGATACGTTTCACGTTGCCTCATTCAATCCCCTATACGGCTCCGCTGTCGGCTGCATTCGCTCTGTTACTTATTCTGTTGGCAGCCGTGTCGACACTTTGGCGTCCGGCACCGATTCGTACTCGTTTGATAAGATTTGGTTTCATTGTAGCGTTTCTTTTGGACGCTTCTGCAATCTTCTTCATCTATCGTATACCGTCAACAACGGTGAGTGAATAACGAATGAATAATGTTCATGAACACCACAAAACAATCAAATAAACAATGAACCTTTCAGGTATTCTGTCCACTACGAAACGCTCTTCTAAGTTTCTGTACATGTGCTCTGTTTGCGTGGCTCTTTTTATATGCACTTCGTATTTATTGTCTATTCGTTGACGGCAATACACAGCCGAAGTAAGTTATTTTTTAGTCATACGTTTGAATGATCACTTGTAAATTAAAAAGCTTTTTTTTCAGCTGTTGTTGTTTTGTTTTGATGAATCCATAAATTCATTTCTTAATGATCGTAGCTATTAGCTTGCTTGATTGAGGTGAGTCCATATGGCTTGAAGATGGACGTCGTTTGATGTTTTTGAAGTCTTTGATGACACTTCTAATTTACTAATATTTTAATTTGAAGTTTTACGATGGTATTGCTCATCGGCATAATAGTACCGGTGATGCTATCGCTGTTCACATTCTTCTTTGCACCGAGTTGTTCGTTGAGTGTTGATGAATGGTTGTTTTGGATTTTAACGAGTCCGGTTATGTTACTCATACTGGTGAGTTGTTAGATAATGATAATAGTGATGGTGAATAAAGATATAATAATAATAATAATAACAATAATAATAACAACAATAATAATAATAGTAATAATAATAATAATAATAATAATGATAATAATAATATAATAATAATAATATTATAATAATAATGATAATAATATAATAATAATATAATAATACTGGAATACTGGAATCGGCCAGGCTATCGAACGTTGTTGACGTTGCTGGCCACAATGCGTTTCCAATAATATAATAATATAATAATAATAATAATAATAATAATAATAATTAATAATAATAATAAAGTAATAATAAATAGTAATAGTAATGATGAATAACGATGCAATAATAATAAATAATAATAGTAATGATGATAAATAGTAATAATAAAAGTAACAATAACCATAACATAATTTCAGTTGAGTTTGTATGCGTCATTAACTTCACTTCTGATTTCTACAAAGAAGCAGTTCGATTTAATTGTTACAAAATTTTCACCACGTAAAACAATTCTTCTTCATCTAATTCTTGTAAGTGATTATTGTACATTTGTGATATAGAGTGCGTTTATAACTGTAAAGAGGATGATTTTGTTACTAATGAATCATATTCAGACGGTCATGTGCCTAGCGTACAACGCCGTTGGATTGTTCGTGCTGTACGATCGTGGAGTGAATTCAATGGTTGAAGCGGGCACAAATATATTGCTTGTCATTTTATCAGCGTATATCTTCTTATGGAGTAATTATTTTACACGTGAGAGTGTGAATTCAGCGTTGAGTGGTTCGAATGAACTGTGGTTAAATGATATGATGACCACCATGCAACAGCAACAGCCGAAAACGGTCAATATTGCTGGTCTGGATATTGCAAGTTCAGCAGATCCGCATTCTCATTCACCTTTATTAAGTGATCCTAATCCAGATCAAGGTTTGCAAAATGTTCATAAGCTCATCTTCGTTTTTTTTATCATTGTCAATTTTCTACCTGAAATCATAAAATTCTAACCCAACAACTTTGGTGTAACAATACAAGAATCGATAGTAATGACGATGAAGTTATTGATAATAATGATACCAACACTAAATTCATTTTTTAAACTGTTTAACAAAAACAAATTACGCAAATATCATTTTCTGGTGTAGTTTTATACACAGAATACTGAAACAGACTTTTTTCACAGTTATGTACAATTATTCTACAAATAACTATCAAAGTGTGGAAAAATGTCAAAAATCGTGAAGTTCACTGCCTAAAAAGTGGACTTTTTATCCTCAGACAGGCTGAAAGTATATATTAATTATTCGCAATCACCTGTGCAAAATCCAAAAATGAGTTCTGTTTGTCGTGGTAATCCATCGTTGCGTCACTACTTCAACAGATGTTTTCTAAATTTTGCTGTGACATTCATAAGAGTGCAAGCCTGGCTCCAAAATAAATCAAGTCGCATAGCATGCCGCAAATTTCTAATGATAACATGAAATAATACCAACATACTAATTCAACATACACGACCACATATACTTAATACATCGTTCGGCCTGAGTGAGCATGGACACTCAATTTTTTTAGATGATGAAATACATGCTTTTTGATCATTTCTGCACTCTGACGGTTATTTGCCTGAAAAAAAAAAACATAAGTAGCGACGAAAGCAATTTGTTTTCGAATTCTAAACTCTAAAAAGTTTTGTCGGAGGATAACCTTCTCATCATTTCCTGCTAGCCAGCATAATAAACACTTTAACAAAATTAATTTATTCAATGATAATAATAATATCAATTCGCACCACAAACTTATTGACTAATGAGAGTTTAATGACGAGATTCAGTGCAATGTATGACGTGTGTTTAACAGCAGATGACTACAACAGTAATAATAAAACTAATATTAATGCCACTATTGCAGAAGATGAGGATAACGAAGATTCAAAAACGATGAATTTATACGACGTTGCGGCTAACGTTAAATCATCATCGCCATTCAGAGAGTCACCTCAAGCTCAAGTTCGAGAGCACTTGCAACGGCTGCAACAGAGCTCGTTCACTGATTATGATTCAGGGAGTGCAAGCTCAACTTTAAAGCATTTCAATAATTCAACTACTGCCATTCATCGCAATAATGCTCATCATTATCATCAGTGGATGCCAGATATAATACCATCTCCGCCAGTCACTGTGGCAGCCTCACCTGTAACGGCTTCAGTAGCACTGCATCACCATTATCATCATCTAACAAATCAACAGCAACAACACTTAATAAATGCGAATATGATTAATAATACAACAAATAATCCTCCTTTTGCTTCTCAAACGATTGCTGCCACATTGTCATCGTCGTCGTATCCCAAAACAAAGATTTTGAGTCCAGCAACAAAAGTTTTACTGCAATATCATCACAGCGATGAGGATGACGATCAGACCTCCGGCACTGGCACGTGTACGCCTGTAATTGTTGGTGAAATCGATGAAAGATTGCTAGTAGAAGGAGAGTTGGAGCAAAAAAATTTTTATGCAACATATGGACGTCGCTCCGAGGATGATTCAGTTGAGCATGCTTATGACACATATACCAGTAAGAAACGTAAGCTAACATATCAGTCATCAACATTTCAAAGACATTAATTATATTCAGTGCTGGTTGCAACAAGCTTTTTGTGAGCCAGTTATAGAATAACTCGGAAATTGAGAGTTAGATTTGTTTGTTTGAAATTATGCATAGCAACAACGATAAGATAATAGCAGTGAGAAAGCATATTCACAAATAATGAAAGCGGCAATTCCTTTCTGGGAGACGAAAACATTCGAAAGTAATTCGAAGAAATCGTATACATTTTTCAGCGCTTTCATTTGATCAGTTGAAATTGATTGATTTCATTATGGATAAATTCTATTGCAGATACATTTGTTTTCTTGTTGACAGATTATGTGATATATGTAATCGCTCATAACAGCATTTTCGTGTAATTACGATATTGCATGATTCATCGTGCATTTTGATTATTAAATCACAATGAAATGCCCATCAAATTGCTCTGTGCAACGCAACAAACAACGTTTTGTTCGTTATTGTACGACACGGCGAATAGTCCAGTTCTCGTTTATCATTACTGTTAAAAATTCCGCAGTTTATCGCAAAGTTTTCTACTTCGATTATTCACTTCTATCATTGTTCATATCAAAGTTAAGTCGGCCACTCCATTCATTGCTTGTGTGCTTCGTTTTGTTTTCTCGTATTTGATTTAGTGATTCATCATTGTTGATCTCATGAAATTGCTTTGAATTACTGAATGCATTTATCATTATCTAGTATTGTTTGTGGAATGCAATTATTATTATTATCAATGATTAAAATGACATTTATTATTATTTGTTATCGTCTCTAACTGAAGCAAAAACGTAATGACAGCTCATAGTAATAATCACTGACAGTAATAATAAGTCGAATTGCAACGGTAAGGATGCATGTTAATATGATATATTCAATAATGATTTCAGTAGCACTTCGAAATCCCCTCATATATAAAAGAATTTTTTCACTAGAAATCGATCGTCACCAATATAAACAACTGTGCAGAAAAGAGATTGATAAACGAAGTGAATCAACGTGAACTGTTTCAGATTGTAAAGATAGTAAAGGGAAAATGTTTCATGCAATATAAAAATACAATACACATTAAACCGTAACAGCAATAAGATATATTATTATCATCTTGGTTACTTGCAGTGCGTTGATTAAATGATCATAGAGGCATAAATTGTTCGTAATAAGAATACAAATTGTTCTGTTGAGAATATTGTTGAAGTGGAAATTGGGTGAGAGGATAGGAAAGGAGGGGAACATTTGCTGAAATTACCGCCAACTGTGACGATAATCAATCAACGCAATGAAGGATGTTTGAGGTGTCTTTTTTTTTTCATTTGATCAGGTTTTAAATTTGTGGATTGCACACTGGTTTCTCTTCATTTTCACATATTTGGTAGCGAATTGAAGTTTGCATAAGGATCTATGAGCGGCACTGCCTTCCTCTTTAAAGTGTTCAGTTCTGAATGCTAACTCTTGAATCTCAATCCCGATATTTACGTTATGAAAAATCCCAGGATTTCGGGATGTGTTAAAACAGGGTATTTTAGATAATTTGATTCACTCATTTTGATTTTATACATCAATTATGTCCAGGTATTCATTTTCAGCAATATTTGCCATAAAGAATTTATGCAAAAATCTCGTATTGTTGATGAAAGCAATTATGTAAAATAATAATCTTCGAAATGCACTTGTACGAACAAACGAACGAAAGAGCTGTGAATATGCAGCAATCGTTGAGATCAGTTGAAACGATTCCATCAAAAAGCATCCAGTTTGTTAACGATATTTTTGAATTATTCATATTTGAATTCTACATTCTGCATAGCAGAATTTTAATGAGTTCGAAACCCTGGCGATGTTCAAAAAAGTTGACGAGTAATGTATGTAGTTTCTTTCTATTTCAGATATGAGCAACTGTAAAATAATCCATCGATATTTTTCAAATAAAAAGTTGATTTTCTCGACATTTAATTGTTCATATTACATCTGAGCTGTACTTTTCGTGTAATGTTGATGTTTTGTTTCCAGCTTCTAAAGTGCTGTTTCCTGTATGGCTTGTGAAATAAAATTTTTCCAGTTATTGTCAATACATTGATTCATGAAGAATGTGCTGAACACGTGACACCTCTCTATCTGCAAACTTACTCGATCACAAAATTACTCCGGCATGCAACAATCGCCCGTACTCCGCACAACTAGTTCAAATGCACTTTCCGTAAGTGGCAGAGTTCGAACCCTGGAAAGCTTGCTAAATGCTAACAGCTCATTACGCCAAAAAAGTTGTTCGGTTGATCCGAGCCAACTTATACTCGATATCGCTTTTTGTTATCAGTTTTTTGACTGCATCTCCAGCTGGTGTTATTTCAGGTTTTGCTGATTAGATATCACCGAAAATATCTATGTATTAAAAAAACAAACAAACAAAGAAACCAATGCCCACAATCCCGAAGTCCAGTTGAACTGATATCTGTGGATGAACACGATTTAAGCTACATATCCAACAACTGACTGCGGCTGCAATTGTCTAACAGTTCTTCGCTTACTCACAAATGCAAAAACATGTGAAAACGAAGCCTTACAATAGAGATAGCATGCACATTATGGTCTTACAATCCGCCTTTCGTCTTATCAACAGTCTTCCCGTAAAATCCGGGAAAGTTTTATAGATGTTGAACCATAAAAAATTTCAACATTGTTCATTGTTGGCCATATTTACGTTATGTTTTTAGTCAATATTCCATTTTGTGTCGATTTGAAGATTGTTTATCGATTGTGTTTATCTTTTACGTGTATGCGTATTCGTTTTAATTTACTACAGATACAAAGTGCTAATTGATTAGAGTTAGTGAAATTAGTGTGTTTGAACTGGAATCACAATTGATACCGATTGTGTGCGGGTGATGGACGGTGTTTCGACAACGAGCATTTCAAAGGAAACTGGCACTGGAAGCAGTGATACGGCGTCAACTTCATATCAGCAGTGTACGACATTTTTTATTCTATTTCCTGTTGTAACAATATTAATGAAAATTACTCACCCAATAAACGGATTATTCAGATCCTGAACTGAGCGCTGAACAAGAATTCTTCCTCTATGAATTGGAAACGACAGACTCTGGGAGTATTGGTCTTGTACTTCGGTGAGTTCGACGTTGGTGTTAATGATAATGATAGTGATCCTAGAACTATTGGTCTCGTGGACGCATTTATTTCACTTTGTGTAACCATCAGTAATATTGTCGTTATTGTAGGGCCATCTACGACTGCGGTGACGTGCACAAGTTTTCGCGTGCCTTAGAGCATCGTATTCATCACTACGATAAGAATATTCAAAAGATTTGTTCATATCATTATCAAGGGCATATTGATTCTATGAAACAGTTGCTTCAGTTGAAATCAAGATGCCTCGAAATTAAGGTTATTCCTTTTCATTATTATTCTTATCGTCGGTATCACTTGTTGTTATCGCCAATATCACTGATGTTATTGTCAAAATATTTTTCAATTCATTCTCTAAAAAATTATTCCAGGATGATGTGGTAAGTATAGATGGGGCAATTCAAGAGAGTAGTAAGCAACTGCAGAAGAAGAGTGCTGAAATTGTACGTTACCGAAAGTTACAAAAGAATGCAAATACGGCTATTGAACATATTTCATTGTGTATACCCGTACTCGAACATTATGCAAAATTGAATGAATTGATGCAGCAAAAAAAGTAAACTTTATGTTGTTTGTTAATGATCATCGATATGATAATTGATAAATAAAATAAATTTGCCTAGATATTATCAAGCGCTAAAAGTGTTGGAAGAATTGGAGCATACTTATTTGGTGCACGTTGACAAGTATCGTTTTACACAATCGTTGTATAAGTCAATGGCACCGATTCGCGAACAAATCAAAGAGAAATCATTCTCTGAGTTTACGGACTTTCTTGAGAATATCAGGAAAGTGTCATGTTAGTTGGTTGTTGTTGTTGTTGAATTAAGTAATTGTTTCATTACATTTGTTGTTGATTGAATGAATGATACTTTTGTTTCAAGGGCGTATTGGTCAACATGCGTCGAAATGTACAGCCGAACAGCATTCATTCGGTATGTCGGATGCGGAACGTAATAAACGAATTCAGGACGAGGCGAAACGAAACGCCGAAAATGTTTCAGTGGGTTAGGAATTTGATGGAATTTTATGCTGACACATCTTGCAATGTTTGGTTCAAAGTTGACGTTAAGTTAATCGACTTTGTAAAAAGTAAGAGGATTGCTTCGAGCCGATACGTATTGGAATGCGGTAGATGCTTAGCAGTTCAACTACGGAAACTGTTATTCAAGAGAATTTGAAAGCACATTTTAATTACATTGCAGAATTATCATCAGACGGCTCAATTGTGCGGAAAAATGAGTCGAAAACGGAGCGTCGACGTTCGACTGGTCGTACTTCTGTGCACGATGAAGATGAGTTGTTAAGTGCGCAAGATTTAATCGATTTCACGCCCGTGCATCGATGTTGTCAAATTTTCAATGTGTTGGTTCGTTTCAGATTATTTTGTTGTGTTAGTTTTAGTTGTCATTATCATTAGTGCTATTTTTCAGGGTGCAAAAGAAATCTTTGATTCATACTACAGGAAGCAACGTAAAGAGCAAGCGGCCGTTGTTATACGGCCACCAAGTAAATTGGTAGGCAAACGTTTTTGTTTCTTTCAATTTGGATTTTTCCCAAAATTTTCTGCAAAACTTCAGGTATACTTTAAAGCATCGTAAGTACGGTTCATGTTGAGTCCCAGCGTTACAAGTCGATTTTTACCTGTATTCTTTTTCAGCTGCTCTCATGACCGCTTTTTTTTCAGGGTTCCTTGACTGAGAAATTTCGACCCAACTCTGACCCCATCCCCGACTTCTTTGGAGCCGACTGCATTTTCAGGGTTTTCTGATCGCAAAATTTGGTCCCCGACTTTTTCATCCCCACAAGATAATAGTTCAGATGATAAGTATCATTTATCGCTCGTGATTGATCAAATACACATCATCGAAATTATTCTCGTTCAACTTTAAGCAACAGTCAATCCATTCGTATGTGCGTTATTTGGATGAAATCATTGGATTCTTCGTAATCGAAGATCATATAATGCAAACTGAACCGAGTCTTGTCACAGCGGCTTACAAGGATCAACTTTGGGAGATGGCATTGCAACAGGTTACGACTGCAATGAACACGCATTTCGTAAGTTAGCCTTATTACTGCCTTATTGTCACTGTTTAATGTCATTCTTACATGGTGTCGTTGATCTTACAGGGCGGTTGTCTGGATGTGGAAATGATGCTAAGGATGAAGAAAGTTATTTTGCTATTTGCCTTAACGATGAAAAGTTATGGTTTTGGAATTGGCTCGTTGTATACACTGCTGCAAAACTTCAGGTATATTTTGGCAGTTTTGTTTTTTTGCTTCAATTTGGTTGACAGCAGTGTTTCTGATAGATTATTCATGCATCGCGCATAGATAAAAATAAATTCTGTCAGGGTTATAGGCTTACAGGGAAGGACTGAGCAAAGGGCCGTAACGTTTGTTGAAAATTCTTGATGGATTCAAACTTTGAAATCCAATGCAAATGCAGTATGTGATTGTCTTTATCTGCCTAGGCATAACTAGCTGAACATTCAAAATACTGTTGTCTTATTGACTGATAAAAGTTAGCCCTTCAAAAAATGCAGCGTCACAAACAATAGTCGATAGCTTGGCATGTACATCTACGATTTGTCGTATTTAAATTATTATATTTTCATGTTTCGATCATCGTTTCATGTTCATTGCTTGATTTAGAGATCAGTATAATGAGATTTTAATGCGAGAATACTGCGCGCAGTTCGAGCGTGATTTGGAAAATGATAACTACGCGCCAATAACTGCCCAGGATGAACAACAGTTCAAGTCGGTCATCTCGCAGTTTCCATTCTATAAACGTGGTTTGGATCAGGTTCATCTCGCATTAATATTTTTCTTATTGTTTCTAAAAATGGCAAGAGAATATTTTTACTAATGCAGTGTTATCGTTGTTTGGTCATTGTTAGCATTTTGATGCTACCTTTATTAATTCAGCTACTGCCCTTCATATAAACGTTTTTGCACTGAACTTGTTGTCTTTTAGGAAGTGTATCCACGAGTTTTTCCATTTTCGAAGTTCGTTCCAGCAGTTTATGGCCAAGCGAAGAGTTATTTGGTTGGATGTTTACGTTTCATGGAACATTTACAATTATCACCATCAGAGGTGCGTTGCTGTGCTCGTTTTGTAATTCAAAAAGGCGTTTGAGTGCTTTGCGAATTAAATCCACGCGATCGGATTTCTACGCTGCGATGATAGTAACTTGTAGGTGGACGATACTGTGCGTCGTTACGCGAACGTTTTATTAGCCAGATGGTCGGGCTCGCTTAAAAGTTTTGTGGCTAGCAAACGACGAACTCTGGTTCAGGTATACCATCCTGATCAACATTTTCAATGAGTAGTTCTCACTTACTGAATGAACAATAATAAGGATGAGTCGATAGCTATCGATTCAAAACAGATTGTTGTTACATCTAGCAATAAGACATTTTAACGAAATGTTTGCTGTTGCAGTTGGTACAAATTACGATAAATATTGGTTATTTGGAAAAATCATGTGGCTCATTAGAGCAATACATAAGCAAGTTGACGAGTCGCAACGATGGCTCCATTTCAACAGCGAGTTCGGGGCATTTACTCACACTCAAGGACCAAGTCTTCCGGTGAGACTGCTGCTGCTTATAACTCATTTATATATGTGCTTTTTGTCATTCATGATTGATTGTTTGATTGGTTGGTATCATATTCATCCCTTATAGTTTTATTTCTTCACAGTATTTCATTGTTTAAATGAGCAATGCGGACGTATGTATTCATACATTTTAATTGTTGTTATATGTCTTCAGCGACGCACGTTCTGAGGTCGAGCAACAAATTGATGATGCTCTCAGAGATAAAGTTGACGCCTTTGTAGAGTTAGGTACGTCCCTTCCTTGCGAATTATTTATCGTTCCAATTGTGCACTGCAAAGGGATACATTTAAGAACAGATAATGCTAACGATTGTACAGTTTTTGGTTTTCATTTTACTTTGTACTGGGGATGTACACTCATAAGTACTGTTGCTATTAGCAGTTATTGTTGATTACAGCCAACTACGACTGGGAATTATCAAGTTCGAGTGGTCGTGCCAGTGATTACATATCAGATTTGATAAAGTTTCTAGAAACGACGTTTCTATCATTTACAAATCTTCCAGCATTACTTGCGCGTCATGTGTGTATGCAGGTAGGTATATTGCAGTTATTGTGTGCACGATGATACCTGATGTGTTTGTTATGAACTTTTCAGATTTGCAAGTATCTAGCAAGTCGTTTAACAGATTTATTACTTTCACCCGACCTGAAAGCTGTTAGTATGGGAGCGTTGGATCAGTTCGATTTAGACGTCATTCAGTGTGAGCTTTTCACCTCGCAATGTCCTGTGGCTGGACTTGAGGTAAATTTGATTAGTAGAGAGATAGTTATTGTTAATGTTAAAATTGAATTTAGGATGCGACATTAGCAATGACATTTGCAAGTTTACGCCAGTTATTGGACCTTGTTATGAAAGCTGATTGGCCAACATATTTGGCTGACTATGGAAAAGGTGAAAGCAGATATTCGAGGGTGAAAGCGTCTAGTGCAATTACAGTTCTTGAAAAGTACAGTTTTTTAAAGATTTATACCTATTAGTAGTATTACTATAATTGTGTTGTTATTGAATGCTTTTTGTTAGTATTAATATCAGTACGGAGATCTTATCGTTCACATATAATTAAGGGGATGAAATATTTTTAGAATGATCGAATTTGAGCGAAAATCGTCGGGTTTCTTCGCGAAAGGTCGTGAGAAGGATCGTAAGAAGTTATTGGATACGATCGTTAGACAATTGAAGGCGCTTGCAAATCAGTAGAATACGTGAATATGGATGGGAGAACTGATGAAAACTGCCAGTTTCCTTTTCCAATTGATTTGATCTCCGTCTTCCTTTATATTGATTGCACGGAGTGATATTTTCTAATTTGTTTAACTCGGTGGTCTTATTGATGTATTATTTTGACAGTCTGCTACGTTTCTGATGTTTCTACAAATACTTTAACAACTATCATTGTTTATTTGATTAATAGAACTATTAAAACCATCGCCACTTTTGCTCATCAAGAATTGAGCACCAACTCAGCTGGTTTACATATACCTGGGGTCTCAATAAAGGGGGAAGTTACCCATTTTTGGATAATTTGGAGGTGTTAGGGGGTAATAGAAGGGTTGGGAAATTAGTTGTGATGTTATGCGTTGAAGTAGTAGCAGGAGGGGTAATGACGGTCCGCCGGACCATCGAGGGGGGGAGTGATGGAGAAATGGAGCATGGGGACCACTGACATATACCAACTGGCAGATGTGTTGAGGTAGGCATGTTCAGTTCTGCCTGTATCCAGAGGCACTCAAGTGATGTCGCAGTTTTCTACATTTCGTGGCTAATATATGCCTCGTAATGGAATCAGTAAGGTGCTGCAAAAGGAAATATGACACTTCAGTAGATGTTCACTGACTTACCATGATTGGTTCATCATATTAGTCGTTAACTGTATACGAGTTGAGTTGGACATACGGCTGAAAATCTCTTGGAATTGGTATTAAATGAAAGGAAGATGGGACACTGCCGTTTTGCTTTGGCTTGTTGTATTTATTAGAAAAAAAAAATCGTTATCGAAGATATTGTGACTGTTTTCGATATTCTATGCGGTGATCGATATTACTGGTTTCGTTTGCGATTCATTAACCGAAAGTTTGGTGGTATGCTTAAGGATTTTTTGACGTATTTTGAATCTGCATGGATTAGGATTGTGTATATGAGAGGCAGGACCTTGTGTTTATGATCAGTTCGATCGAGCGATAACACAGTGTATTGACGATCGCTCATCTCCTAGCAAATCGGTTGCGTAAAGATCAAGCTTCTATTGAGCAAGTGCTTTTGAACCGGTCAGAGAAAGGTAAAAACTGGTCAATGATCGGTGCAAAAAAATCGGAGAGGGATATTAGTACATATCGGTCCTCGCTTATGTTTGTGCTGCGCTGTTGCATACAAATTATAAAAAGAATGCAGTAAGTTTGTGGAGAAAATAATTATCCGTAGTTGAAATGATTCCGTTCGTTTATCACCGCAAAATAAAGTATCATCAGTCATTGAGTGTCAGGGACTTCTCTTGGATGATCCAAATATGTCTGCTTCGTTTTTTCTTTTGTGGTCATTTTTTCTTCGTTTTCTTTCATTGGCTCACAACCGGACTGTTGATGCGTTAGGTTTGAAATCTTTTCATTGGAGCTGAAATATTAAGAAATGCAAAGCCGGAGCCGAAAGATTAGAAACGAGGAGCCCGAGCTGGAACTGGAGCTGGGATTTCAAAAAATGCGAACTCGGGGCTGGAGCACGAGATGAACTTTCGGAAATGCGAAACTGAAGCCGGAGTCGAAAAATTGAAATGTGTGGGGTCGGAGACGGAACTGAAAATTGAAAAATGCAGAGCTGAAGTCGGGGCAGACATTTTAAAAAATGTGTAGCCGGAGTTAAAAATTTTAGAAACGCGAAACTAGGGCAGAGTGAGGTCAACTTTTTTTTTCAAATTAGTGCACCGCTGCTTATCTATGAATTGGATAATTCACTGAACGTTTGCATCGAGGATGTAGACCATAAAAACATTTTCTAATAATACCAAAGCTCTGAGACCTCAGCTTCGGTGTTATTCGGCTTACTAAAACGATCACGTTCATATGTTATTCAAATGCATTTGAAAGCATCAAATCTTTTCATGATGACATTACTAGTGAGAAAAATAAACCAAATACTGAAGCGTAAATGTTTTGTGATAATTCATAACTGTGCTAACTGACTTACGATCAAATCTAACTTTCAAAAAAGATGTCAGTTGGGAATCAGTGATTGCATGTAATTCATTTTCCATTGATTACTGTGAGGAATCATGCATCGATTTTCGGAACTGTTTGGTTTACGAGTAAATTGCTGGAATGAATCGTGTTCTCAAACCGAACTTCCAACGTATTTGCAACGCACAAAATTGTATGAAAATTTGAATTGCGAACGTCATTTTATCAGTATACCACTCTCAGTTTCGAATCCCAAAATTTTTGCAGCATTTCGAGAAATTCCACGGAAAGGTCGCTTTCAACAGTGAAATTTCGTGCTCGAAAAAGAAATAGGTCAAATTAATTCGAAATTTCGGAAACCGAAAAATGCAATTTCGATTTTGAATCAGTTCAGAATTCAAGACCTTTCATAATAATTCCAAAGTTTTCTGATATGACCCAGCCTTTGCGTGTATGCTTTATGAATTAAGCGATAAAAAACAGCTAAGGTTTAGGCGCATTCCTCGTTCCTTTCCAGTATCAGTTTAGCAGTGCTGTATTTTGGCACAATTGTGCATTTGACACATTAACTGGTTCCCAAGAAGAAAACTGTGTTCGGCAAATGCATACAGCATCCTATAATTCACCAGCTGCGTGTATCGGCTGCATTGTTTGCTCGAATTCTATCGATTGACTGTGAACTGCCGGATCAGCTGAGCGCTGGTGAACGAATGTATCACATATGCTGATACGCTTGTTGATGGTTTGCAAACAGAGAGATCAATTGCTCGTTGATGTTTATTTTAATTAATTATGATATTTCATATCATAAGCAGTTTTTCGTGCCGCAGCTCGCACTTTCGTTTCACTTCCACCCGATCGTGTTGTGCTTTTCAGTCTTGGCGTTGACTCTATCTATTGATACTGTTTTCATGAGCTTATCCATGTTTACATTTCTTTTTGTTTCGCGTTTTCTATTCTTTTTTCCTTCGATCTTAAGCCAGCATGATGTATCTATGAGAAGTTACATATTCGTATTCTCCGTCTTTTGCATAAGTAAGCTGATGCACATTTCAATGAGCTGTACATATACAGATCGATGGTCACTGTCCGGAAGCGCAAGAGACTAGTTGTTCGGTATTGATCAAAGAGCGAGAATCGAACTTTGCCTTACGGATAGCCACTGATAACGTGTTCGGTGGGTGGCCACTAAAAGAAAAATTTTCATTTAGCAACTGTGTAGAAGGCTACTAATGGGGAACATGCTTCCGGCGTTGCGCGTCTTTTAAGACAACGGCCGTTACTTTTTTCATGAAGTGTGCAGGAACGGATGGCTTCGAAATTAAGGAATATCGTTTCTTGGTATGGGAAGTCAGTCAGATGTGGTTGTTTTGGTCGTCGATTTATGAAATATTGCGTAATCATACGGCCGGTTGCTTTGAGAAGATGGTTTAGTTTGAAGGTTTGTGTAGTTGGTTGGCACTTTATATACGAAATGAGCGAACTATAACAGATGGAGATGGGGTTTGAGTGCCCTCGCAAACTGCCTTTTCACTCGTTGACTAGTAATAATAATATGAACCACAAAATGTCGAAACCAGCCTTTCAATCAGTTTGGAACACTGAATAGTAATGATCCGTAAATAACTGGTTCGCAGTTTTTACCTCGATTGCAAGTCGAATGCTGTTCATCGTCATCAATTCAGCCAACGGTTCGATGTTTGTTTGGATGTGCTGCTATGTGTGTTTGTTTGTGCCTATCCCCTAGTTACTGTTCAGTACAGTGTCGATATCATATTATACATGTTTTGCAAGTGCCAATAGTATATGACCACCATTCATATAATGATAACAACACGAAATGCCTAACTATTCGATGCTACCTACCAATTTATTCACTAAAATACGTAGAGAAGTTCAAATATGAAAATATATGCATGAAAATGAAATGAACGAAAGCAAGTATGTACATGAAGCACAGCAGTTGATTAGCTCAGTCAGCAAGTACGTACGGTTATGCATTTGCGTGTGATTTGATTTGATTTTTTGGTTGTGATTGCATCATTTTTATACTGCTCATCATCAAAGTTAATCTGATACTGCAGAATGGATAGCGGTAGAGTGTGTAGGTGTTTGTGTTGGTTGATGTGAATATGTGTATACGCAGCATACTGTTGTGATGTTGTAATGAAATAGACCGATTGTTGTCGGAAAAAAACTTACTAGAAATCGAGAAAACTGATTTGTGAGTGCAAACGAATGCAAATATCACAGAATATGAATGGTGAATGAAAACTATTCTAATGTAGGCACTGATTCAGGGTATACTTGAGGTGGATTTCATGTATTATAGATGAAGAGACGGTGATCAGATCAACTATATATACATGCTAGTATTTGCGATATATCGTGTCGTAAAACTTTATGTGATTGATTTTTCTTCTGGAATGTTTTTACAGTCAATCATATACGTCGTTGACATAATGTGTTCAATCTATCTCATTCATTCACATCATGTAATGTTACGAAGATGACAGAAATTTGCCTAATTGAAAGATGTATGTTGTGTCTGTGCTTGTTTAGTTTATGAATATAATCTATACTGTTTGGTTATCTGTTTGATAAGATAGCAAACGTGGTCATTTATATGTACACGTATAACGTTGTTGTTGTTGTATTGTCTTGTTTATCGTACAGCAATAATCATTTCCCTGCTAAGTTGACAACAAGTGTGTATGTGTTTGAATATTGTTCCTTTTTCAACTAAAGTAATATACCACTTACCATATGCATGCTCTAACGTACAACAGCACGTTATCTACGCCTGCCGGTTGTGCTTGACTGTTTCCTCTTGAAGATTTCACTTCTTCAGACTTTTTTCTGTTAGTTTTTTAAACATTCACTTCTTCATTCACTGTTGATTGTTTTCGTTCAGAGGTGATATTGTAGTGGCATGAAATTCCTTGTCAAGAAACAGGATAATATGCCGAAATAGCATTAAAGTTGTTGTTAAGTAAGCAGAACAGGAGGATGCTAGTAGGAGGTAGGTAGGTAGATAGCTGAGACGTGATGTAATTGTGTGATTTATTTTTTTGTCGAGGTTGTTGTTTTAAGTGATGAACGCACACAGGCACATGAAGAAGACATACCTTGCAGCACAAACCACTTTTCATGTCATCAGTAAAGAACAAATAGAATGCAATATAAAATAGCAACGGGAAATGGGTTATATAACTAGTAGGAAAGTTTCGTAGTTGTGAGTGTAGTGTGCTGCTAACATTTTTTGACTTGGAGTAATTGTACTGAGCTGTAAGAGAAGCGAGTATTAATAACGGTGATCAAATGAAAAGTTAGTTAGTAGTAAGTGGCGTTTCACTTAGTTGGTTGCTTCTGAGTTAGTTGGTAGGAATGATAGTAATAATATAGCTGGTGTATATAAATGCAAATGTGTGTATAGGTGTGATAGTTTAGTTGAGTTGGTACTGCAACTGGTGGTAGTTGCTGTCAGTTGTATTCAGCGCTGCAGGTATTGTATATAGTTGTGTTGTGCACTTAGGGGTGCTGATATGAAACGTTGAACTGAAATATGGCCGAGTGTAGTGTGTTGAATGTAATTTTAAATGCTGCTGATCTGTATTAGTAGTATGAAAGTTGGTTGCTTGACTGGAGAGGAAGATGATCGTGATTTGGGATGAGGTGAGATGGCTGGGCTGTTGTAATGTTGGCGAGAGTGAGATGGCGTTAGGAATTTTTGTGTTTCTGTGTCTGCATCTCCAAGGTCACTGCAGTGCCTGGGTGCTTGCAGTCTGACGATACGGTACGTGTGCAACGCGGTACGAGCACAGGATCCGCCTCCCCTGAAGAGCCGCTGTGAAGGGCGTGTTGCATTAAACGGCAGTGTGTTGTGGTGTGCAGCCGGCACGCGGTTCTACAATTGAATTCAACTCGCATTCGATATGTTGTTGTGGTATTTGTCGTTATAACGGTACTGCTATGCTCTACTACAGCAATGTGCTCCTACTTCTACTTCTTTTGATAGTCTTAATCAATTAAAATTGGCTAAGGCTAGGAAAAGAATAAATTATTACTACCTAACGGTAAGGCGACCTGTATCGTCATCCTTCCATACATCTGCATCTATTCATATATCGAAGTCAACTCATCGTGTACGGTTCGGTCATTGGAATTTCTTCAAGTTGGCTATGAAATCTGTTGTTGCACCGCACGGGCACTAGGCCTTCACTGTGATCTGCAGAATGCCTGTTACTCTCTGAGATCATTGTGAAAGCTCTTTGCCTTGCTTGTGTCACCCACCATCATCCTCCTTTCTACAGTTTAGGCATATACTTAGTTTGTTTCACTGAAAAACTGGCTTGTTTCACTTGTGGTTGTGTAGTAAGGTGTTTGTGCCGTTCATATTGTGTTCGTTGTTAGTTGTTAATATTCGATCTGCTGTTCGGTCGCGTTCGTTGCGTATGCGTTGTATGAAAGCAGTTGGTGCTCGTAAAACAACCATTTCAGTCGTGTGTATCATTGCTGCTATACCGGTACCACTCACGCCTCACTATTGTCGTGTGGTCGTGTCACCTAATTATGGTCGATGTAGTGGGCGCGCAGTTGGCGCGTGTCACTGCACGGCTTGAGGATTATCAGAAGCACTGGACACCGGCCATCAGTAGACAAATCGAACAGGCACGGTTGCTCTACAATGAGCTGATTTTGAACGCTGATCCCGATTCTGAGTTATCAGTAACGGCGCAAGTTGTACTCGAACAGAGTATCACCAAACTTAACGCTGTACTTGCAGAGGTAATTTTTGCCATCGTTTTTTATCCGTGTCATTATAATTATTATTTTCGGTCTTCCCATCTCATTGCCCTCATTCGTTGAAATAATTTTTTCGTTTGCATTGGGAAACAGTGGTGACTAATGAAATAAATGTTGTTGTTGTGCGTATAAATGTATGTGTGTGGTGATGCTGAATGATAAAGTATTTAACGATTATGTTTCTCCATCAAACTTGTTGAAGATGGCACTGCAACACCGAACAATACATACGTTGATCTCAAAAACGGGCAAAGAAATTGAACGACACTTCGTTTCGGATCTGAGTTGTTTAACGAAAGTGGATAAGAATTTTGATACAGACCCGAAATTACACAACCGCGTTAATGCGCTCATTGTTGATCATCTGACTGGTACGGGTAAATTTGATGTTGCTGAAACATTGCTCAAGGTTCGTTTATTGTTGTTGTTAGGATTCAGTCGGTTTGCTTCTGCATCCAGTTACCGCTTATCTATCGCCTCAGTTGTTAGAAGGGTTAATTAATTGATCAATTAGGAAGCACAACTACCTCAGTCGAACTGTCCATTGGTTGATGTGAGTGGTGTACGTCATTTAGTGGATGCATTGGCAAGGAAGGAAGTCGGACCTGCGCTCGAATGGTTGCAGACGAATGCGCCCGAAGAAGAGGCACTCATTTTTGACCTTCAAAAACAACAGTTCATCAAACTTCTTCAAGAAGGTTATTTCGTCTGTCTGGCACATCGGTTCATTCTTTTTCGTCCTAAATGAAATAGCAGCTACTGTTCTTAATTACTAGTGCTATGAGATTGAATTGTCGGTCAAAAATGAACTTACTAGGAATGTTCTATTGATGTTTAAGGTTTAAGGTAATAAAATGAAAGCGCTCGAATATGGTCGTCAGCTGTCAAAACGAACCCGTGAGTTGACGTCGTTGATGTGGTCCGTTGTAGTGAAGGATCGTGAGAAGCGTTATCCGAATTTGTTCAATCCGGCCGTCTGGAAGCAACTTGAACTTCGATTAGCACGTGTTTTATCACGTTCTGATGATCATCTCAGTCAAATGTGAGTTCGTTACATCATCAGTTCATCATTCGCATTTTTTTCATTTAGTTAGTTTTATGCATCAATGATACATAGTTGAAGTTTTTGCGGAAAATTTTTGTTCAGATTAGAAACGGGTATCAAAGCGGTGCCTTCATTGATAACGGTTCGGAATATGATGGTGAATCGGCCACCGGAAAGCCTATTTCATGGTGATGAATTACCGATTGAAGTGGACGTACCAAATCATGTACATTCCGTTTTTGCATGTCCCATTCTTAAGGTGTGTTGATTTTATTGTTGGTGTGATTATTATTGTTAACGTGATGACTAAATATAGTGGGCAGTAGCAATGTTCTGAAGTAGACTTTTACAAAAAACAACGTTTCAGGCACAATGCACTGAACTGAATCCACCAATGCGTTTGAATTGTGGACATGTGATCTCGCGCGAAGCGTTGCATAAACTCGCACAAAGTGGACGCTTCGTCCATCCAGCTCATTTATCGCCATCTGCAAATTTTAATCATATCCGACTGAAATGTCCGTATTGTCCAATTGAGTCGTCTGTTGCAGATGCGAAACGAGTTTACTTCTAACAGTTTCTATTGTTCTTGTTGTTGTTTTTTGTATCAGATAAGTTTCCTATATGAATTTTCAATGAACTGATATCTATGGCGGCCAAGGCGTTTAATGATTTCTGATCATTAGGCACTAGTTTATGATTAGCCGTAAGCTTTTATGTGGAGAGAAGGGTATAGAGCAGGTTCAACATCCTTTAAGAAGTAATACGCGAGGAAATGTTAATTGTCATGCTGAAAAGACCACAGTAAGTTCATTGATCGAAAGTGGTCGATTATGAAGTGGTAGTTCTCGTCTTTTACCATTTATTCGAGAAGTTCCTTGGATGAGTCAATCGATTTATATAATCCAAGGAACTTCTCGAATAAATGAAATAAGGCGAAATTACTCATAATCTACACTCGATCAAATAACTACTGTGAGTCTTCGACATGATGAATTAGCATTTCCTCACGTATTACCTTTCTTAAGGATGTTGAACCTGCTCTCCACGCAAAACTTACGGCTAATCATAAATAACAATGATCAGAAATCATTAAACGACCCTCTATGTCAGAAAACATCGATACAAAAACAACAACAAAACAGCCAAAACTTTGTTAGAAGTAAACTCGTTTCACGCTCTGCAACAGACGATAATTGGACAATACAGACCAGTCAGTATGATTAAAATTTGCGGATGGCGATAAATAACAGACAAGCGTCACTGTGCAGTTTATACAGCGCTTCGCGCGAGTGTCCACAACTCAAACGCATTGGTGGATTCAGTTCAGTGCGATGATGCCTGAAATGACCGCGATCGAACATTGCTACTGCCTATAATCACGTTAACAATATCCTGCTGTAGCGCACAAGAATGGGACATCAAAGCAGGATGTTACATGATTGGCCGTCAGTAATTCACATCACCGTAAATAAACTTTCAGTATCGTATTCAATTGCGTTATCAAATCTGGGCAAAAATTTTTTTTAAAACGTACTATATATCATTGTGCAAAATAGCTAAATAATGCGATAATGAACTGATGTCGCAGACTCAACATTTGACGAGATAGATAAAACACATTAACAATCGAAGTTCAGGGTTGCTTCCAGAACGGCTCTCACGTCAGCGCAACGGACCACGTCAGCGGCGATCTGACCGAAAAGCTGACGATTATATTCGAGCGACTCATTTTGTACCTTAAACCACAAACATCAATAAGGCATTTCTAACAAGTTCATTTTTGACCGACAATTATCTCATAACTGTAGTAGAACGGTAATATATTTCATTTAGAGTTAAAATGCCAGACAGACTGAAATAACCTTCTTGAAGAAGTTTGATGAACGAAAATGAAGTGCTTTCGGGCATAAATCTTTTCGGCGCTACGAAAAGCTGCCAATGCATCCATGATGACGGCTGCACCCACTCACATCAACCAATGGACAGTTCGACATTTCCCTAATTGATCAATTAATTGGCCTCTAACAACTGAGCGATAGATAAGCGGTAAATAAACCGACTATTAACAACAATGGCGAACTATTGACTGTGATAGCATCAAATTTACCGTACCGATCAGATGGCGAAAGCGCATTAGCTACGGTTGTGTAATTTCGGGTCTTATATCAAGTCCACTTTTCGTTAAACAACTCGAATCAGTGTCGTTCAAAGTCCGTTTTGAATCAACGTGTGTGATTGTTCGGTGTTACAGTGCCATCTTCCGCAAGTTTGATGGAGAAACGTAATCGTTAAATACTTTAATCATTCAGCATCTACACACATACATTTATACGCGTAGCGCTGCGTAGTCACCACTGAACAATGCAAACGAAAAAATTATTTCAACGAATGAGAGCAACATGAATAGGAAGACCGAAAATATATTATAATGACGGATAAAACGATGCTTAAATTACCTCTGCAAAATTACGGCGTTAAATTTGTGATACTCTGTTCGAGCAACTGCGCCGTGCAATAGCAAGAATCGAGATCCAGCGTTCAAAAAATGGCTCGATATGAAGCCGATTTGTCTCTGACCCATTGTCAATGCTCAATGAGCCTCTCAAGCCGTGACACGCCAACTACCTCTACATCGACATAATTAAGGTGATTTTGATTACACGACGAGTGGCCTTGTGCGAAAGCAATGACACGACTGAAAGCGTTTTGCAGCCTTTTCGCTAACGCATACGCAACGGGCCGAACGAGACGTCAGCTAACAGCGAACGCAATATGAACGGCACGCGCACAGCCACAGATGATGAAACAAACCGGTCCGTGAAACAAACTATGCCTAAACTGTGAAAGGAGGATGATGATTGAACAAGGCAGGAAAATTTCTGTGATCTCGAGAGAGTGATTCTGCAGATCCCCAGTGAGGCACAGTGCTGCGGTGCAACAGCAACTTGAAGAAATTTCAATGACCAAGCCGACACGATGATCGATATATGGGCTAGATGCAGATGTGTGGGATGACGATACAGGTCATTAGGTAGTAATAATTTATTCTTTTCCTAGCCTTGTAATTTTGATTGATTAAAGACTATCAAAGTAGGAAATTAGGCACATTGCTATGGTAAAATAGCATGCCGTTATGGCGACAATCTGCAACAACATGAGTTGAATTCAATTGAAAGCAGAACCGCGTGCCGGCCCGCACCACGTACACTGCCGTTTGTACGCGCCCTTCCTGGCAGCTCTTCAGGGGGCGGATCCTGTCTTTCGTGCCGCGCGTTGCACGTACCGCTATCATCAGACTGCAAGCGCAGGTTTTGCAGTGACCTTGGAATGCGGGGCACAGTACAAAAATTCCCAACGCCACTCTGCCAGCGTAACAGCCGTCCCAAATCACGATCATCCTCTCAGTCAGCAAGCAACTTTTTCGCTTTCTAGTCAGCAGCCGCATTCAGCGCACTACACTTTCGCCCTATTTCGAGTTCGAGCGTTTCGTATCAGCACCCCCGGCTGGCTTATAATGCCTGCAGCGCTGAGTACAGGCAGCGGCAATTGCGGCGCAACTCGAAGCGCTGACTATCACACCTATACACACGTTATCTCGCCGTCGTGTCTGTGTTCACCAGCCGAGCGAGCAACAAGTGGAGCGCCGCGCCCTACTAACTAACATCACGTATTAATACTCGCTTCTCTTACAGCTCAGTACAATTACTCCAAGTCAAAAAATACTCTAACTACGAAACTTTTCACCGCAGTTATAACCCATTTCCCGTTGCTTTATTTTATATTGCATTCTATTTGTTCTTTACTGATGATGAAAAAATTATTTGAAGTAAGTCTTTCTTCATGTGCCACAATGTGATTCATCACTTAAATTTAACAACCTCGACAAAAAATAAATCACTGAAATTCCGGCGTCTCAGCACTGCCTGCCTCTACTATACACTTAACAACAACACAATGCCTATTTCAGCATATTATCGGCTGTGACAGGAATGCCGCAATGTCACGCCCCTCTGAACGAAAACAAGTGAATATTTAAAACTAACGAAAAAATCTGAAGAAGTGAATCTCCAGAGAAACGATCAACACAACCGGCAGGCATAGATAACGTGCTGATTTATACGTTAGAAACATGCATATGGTAAAGGTGGTATATTACTGGGTGAAAAAGGGTGAACACACTCCACACTGATGAAATGTGCTGTACGATAAACAAGACAATACAACAACAACAACGTTATACGTGTACATATAAATGACCACGTTTGCTATCTTATCAAACAGATAACCAAACAGTATAGATTATATTCATAAACTAAACAAGCACAGACACAACATACATCTTTCAATTAGGCAAATTTCTGTCATCTTCGTAACATTACATGATGTGAATGAATGAGATAGATTGAACACATTATGTCAACGACGTATATGATTGACTGTAAAAACATTCCAGAAGAAAAATCAATCACATAAAGTTTTACGACACGATATATCGCAAATACTAGCATGTATATATAGTTGATCTGATCACCGTCTCTTCGTCCGCATATTACACCTAGTGCCCGGCCATTCACATATTCATGATGTGCGTTGCGCCACAAATCATTTTCGTTTTTATTATTTTTCCGACAACTATCGATCTATTTCATTACTATCCGCAACAATGCGAAATATATTCACATCAACCAACACAACACCCCGCCATACCGCCTTCGTTCTGCCTGATATCAACGATGATGAACGTATAAAAATGTCTATTTAACAAACTTAAGTAAATCACGCACTAAAGTATAACCGCTGGCTAATCTAACTGCTGTGCTCATGTACTTACTCGTTCATTTCATTTTCGCTCGCTATATTTTCATATTTAATCACTCTCGTATTTTAATAATC